>CALNHX010010774.1:0-37428 GCA_940337035.1 Agriotes lineatus | reverse complement strand
GTTTTTAGTGCGTAATTTATTTCCAGTATTGTAGGTATAATAAAAAATAGCGTAAAGTATTCGTGGATAACTGGTCTTTAAAACACGCGCGAGTTTTCGAGCACGACGGCGTAGCATTGTTATCCACTCATACTTTAATATACTATTTTCGACAACCGTCAGAAAAGGGGACATTCACGCATCGCTATCCATGCGCGAAGTTTACCATTTTTTAACGTGTTAGAATTGGGATATTTATTTACGTTACCACTGACAACGTGAAAAATATGCATTTCGCGCACTAGAGCGCCAAAAATTTTCGCGCACTACGTCGCGAAATAATATTGATATTCTTGTTTGACGGTTGTAGAAAAAATATTGTTTGTATTACGTGCGCGAAGTGTTTTTGTGCGTTCGAATTACCTTTTTGACTCGGCTGGCGTCTCGTCAAAAGAAGCACAAAAACACTCACTTCGCGCACTTTATACAAAAATTACTATTCTTAATAAACTTCTTACCAAAACCTAGTAACATAAAAATAACAGCAGTTTAAAGTTCTTGTAAATTAATGCCCACTTAGTAAATACGGCTGGTATGAATGCGAAAGCACATTTCTTACAACAGCTGATAATTTGCTGTTAAGGTAGTTTAATTTTAAATTATACAGAAAACACACAGTAAAACTAAGATACTTTTTAAATAAAGCAAATGTTGTTTTATAAATTACAATTTTATTATTAAATAAGCTACAAACAATTCACCATAACAAAAAAATCCACTGTAAAGAATGCTCAACTTTCACTTGGTGTTGGGATTTGGTTAGAAGTTCATTAAGAAAGTAACTTTGTTTTGATCCCCTCTTGCTACCTTTTGAGTCTCCTCTATACGTTATGAAACACCCTCATATAGTTATACTCCTTTCTAAGCAAGAAATCTTCTTCTATACGTGATTGGCAGTGCCGTTTTGAAATAATTTGAACATTATAAGACAATCATAATAATCTCAGTTCACAATTGAAAAGTCAGATTCACACAGCTAAGAGAACTTTCTTCTAGTTTATTTTGTAGTAATAGTACATAACAAGAAAAGAGGAAGAGATGACCTTACAGGCCCCATGCATCCACATCAGCTGTCATTAATTTTATCTGGCTATGCAAGAAAACCATCTTCACCCAGGTGGCAACCGGGAGTAGTAGTAGTAGTTGTTGTGAGGAGATTAATGTCAAGCAAGTAAACCTTCATAGGCCCTGTTTGTCAATCACTTGTCATCCCCTTAACTCATCTTCTGCATCAAACTCTTCTGCCTCCATAAATCTTCCCACTCTCTGATGAACTTCAGGATGTAAACCCAAGCGAGAGAGTTCAACTCTTACCTCTGAAACATACCTGCACACCTGCCCCAAGTAATGAAAGGATGTTTTCTCTTCTCTTTCACATTTTGGGAAAACGGGATAATCCTCTGTGGCGACGTGCTATGTTTAAATTTCGCGCCACCTTCACCACAGGAAGTGGTAACATCCAGTGTGAGGGCGCAACCAGATAAGTGAGAAGCGGAACTGACCAGTGCTCGGACAGCATCAACCGAGGCAACGCGAACTGCACAATCTCTTAGTTGTTTCATTGTTGTATTATAGTTAAAAGCATTAAACTTGTTGTACATGTGAGGACTTTTATTGCAGTAATAATAAATACCACAGTGGTGACCGCCGACGTGATTTTTAGTTACGCGAGTTTTAGTTTTTAATAAACAATGCCCGAAGAAAACGTGCAAGGTGAGATCGAAGTAGAGGAAGTACGGAATATGAAGATTCCCGCATTCTGGCAATCCGACCCTGTTCTTTGGTTCGTCCAGATAGAGGCCCAATTCCACAACTGGAAAGTGAAATCCGATGCCAGCAAATACTTTGCCGTGATCGCCGCGCTGGACGTCAATGTCTTGCAGCAAGTCGCTGACGTGATTTCGACACCCCCTGCGAACGACAAATACAAAAATCTTAAGGAGCAATTAATATCCCGTTTCTCAGATTCCGAGGAAAAGAAGCTGAGAAAATTGTTAAACGACCTGGATTTAGGGGATAAAAAGCCATCGCAGTTTCTACGAGAAATGCAAAGTTTAGCCGGAGAAAAAATCGGCAACGACTTTATTCGCACTCTCTGGATGCAGAGGCTGCCGTCACAAATACAGGTGGTTCTGTCCGCTAGCCCTAAGGCGACCACGCTCGCAGAGTTGGCCGCCATCGCCGACAAGATCGCAGAAGTTTGGACCGCGCCGCCAATTTCCGTTTCCGCCGTGAGTCTACCATCTTGTTCCGGCGTCACTCCACCAGTTACGAACTGCGCAGGTACTACTCCCACGATTGCGTCATTGGAGCGGAAGGTAGAGGAGCTCACCCACAAGCTTGATCAACTGATAAGCCGAGGAAGCGGGGGCAACGACTTCAACAAGGCCAGCAGAAATCGCTCGAGATCGCGCTCGCGAAACCGCGAGTTTTGTTATTATCACCAACGTTTCGGTGCAAAAGCTAACAAGTGCCGAACGCCGTGCACTTTTCAGCCGCCGGGAAACTAGTGCAGCCGTCGCCAGTCGAATCCGTTGGCGACGGCACCGTCAATAATCGCCTTTTCGTATGCGACCGATCTACGGGGATGCGATTCTTAATAGACAGTGGCGCCGACGTCAGTGTAGTGCCAATAACGCAATCAATGAAACGCGCTGTCGCATCGGACACAGTGCTTTACGCTGCAAATGCCTCTGTTATAAAGACGTTCGGTGAACAATTATTGTGTTTGGACTTAAACCTCCGACGAAGTTTTAAGTGGTCGTTTATCGTGGCCGCGGTATCAAAACCGATCATTGGTGCCGACTTTCTACGGTATCACGGGTTACTCGTCGACCTGCGTCAAAGGCGTCTCATCGATGCTAAAACAGGTCTTTCGACCAACGGTACAGTAGCGAATGGACCATCTACAGCGGTGACGACCATTAGTAGCCGCGATCCGTGGCACCAACTGCTAGTCAAGTTCCCCGAGATCACCAGGGCGTCGCCTGCCAATGGAAATAGAAAAACTGCCGTGTTACATCACATTATTACACACGGACCTCCGATCGCTGAAAAGCCACGCCGATTATCGCCGGAAAAGCTTCGCGCCGCCAAGGCAGAATTTCAATACATGCTGGACCTGGGGATATGCCGCCCTTCTAGCAGCCCTTGGGCCAGTCCTTTACACTTGGTGCCCAAGAAGACACCTGGGGAATGGAGACCCTGCGGCGATTACCGGCGCCTAAATTCTATTACCGTCCCGGACCGCTATCCGGTACCCATTCTGCAGGACTTTACGCACAAGTTATACGGAAAAAAGGTTTTTTCTACAATCGATTTAGTGCGCGCCTACCACCAAATTCCCATTGCCGAGGAAGATGTGCCGAAATCCGCAGTTATTACACCCTTCGGCCTCTTTGAATTCACGGTGATGGGTTTTGGATACCGAAATGCTGCGCAGACGTTTCAACGCTTTATGGATTGTGTGCTTCGAGACCTGGATTTTTGCTTTTGTTACGTAGACGACATCCTCGTCGCCTCCACCAACGAGGTGGAACATCGCCAGCATTTGGAAGCCCTTTTTCAACGGCTACAAGAGTACCGCATCGCAGTCAATCCAGCTAAATGCGTATTTGGAGTTTCTGAAGCACAGTACCTGGGGCACCTTGTCAGCGAAGAAGGCTGTAAACCGCTACCTGCGAAAGTCCAAGCCATCACGGAGCTTTCCAGGCCGAAGACTATTAAAGAACTCCGCAGATTTCTGGGATTGATAAATTTTTATCGCAAATTTATTAAATCTGCTTCGGAGATACAAGCTCCGTTGAACGCCTTCCTTACCAATTCAAAAAGGAACGACAAGACGGAGGTGCCATGGACAGCGGAAAGCGAAGCCGCCTTCCAGCGCTGTAAGGACAGCCTCGCAAACGCGACACTCTTAGCGCACCCCACAGACGATGCCAACCTACAGCTAGCGACCGATGCATCAGATGTCGCAATTGGAGGTGTCCTGGAGCAACATGTCAACAACGAGTGGAAACCCTTAGGTTTCTTTTCGAGGAAGCTAAATCCTGCGCAACGTCGGTACAGCACATATGATCGCGAGCTCCTAGCCATATACGAATCAATCAAGTTTTTCCAGTACATGGTAGAAGGACGACGACTATTAGTGAGGTCAGACCACAAACCGCTGTCATTCGCTTTTAAACAGAAGTCTGACAAAGCCTCACCTCGCCAGATGCGACACCTCGACTACATCGGTCAATTTACAACTCAAATTGTTTATCTTCCGGGTGAGAGCAACATAGTGGCCGACGCGCTTTCTAGGTTAGAGGAAATTAGTACGCCAACCCAAATTAGTCTCACAGTAATGGCACGAGAACAGGAAAAGGACGAAGAATTAATTAACCTACAGGAAAATTCTAATAGTTCCCTAGTATTGCAAAATTTTACCTTCCCTGAAGAAGATGCGACCGTAATATGTGACACATCAACACGAGCAGTTCGGCCTTACATACCGAACTCTCTACGAAAACAGATATTCGATAGCTTCCACCAGCTGTCGCATCCGGGTTGCAGAGCCACCAAAAAAGCAATCCAAATGAAATACGTGTGGCCGAGCATGCTGAAGGATATCACCAGGTGGGTCCGAGAGTGCATACCGTGCCAGCGCTCAAAAGTTCACCGACACACCGTGGCCCCACTTCAAGTATTCAGCCCTGCCAGTGAACGTTTCGATCATGTCCATATAGATATCGTTGGACCGCTTCCATCCTCCAAAGGTTATCGGTACTGTTTAACGATGATTGACCGCTACTCCAGGTGGCCAGAAGCCACCCCAATCGTGGACATCACCGCCGACGCCGTAGCAACGGCATTCCATTCTACTTGGATTGCAAGATTTGGTTGCCCATGTAAAATCACAACTGATCAAGGACGCCAGTTTGAATCTTCACTCTTTTTTGAACTGCAAAAACTACTTGGTGCAAGCCGCTGCCGAACCGCTGCTTACAGACCCCAAACAAATGGCATAATCGAGAGGTGGCACAGGTCATTTAAAGCAGCAGTAATGTGCCATGAAACCGACCGCTGGGTTGAAGTCCTGCCCATCGTCCTTCTTGGACTGCGCACCGCCTTCAAGGAGGATCTACAAGCATCGCCCGCAGAGCTGCTGTATGGCACAACCCTACGGCTGCCGGGGGAATTTTTTGTTAATCACCCCGGAAGTGCCACCCCTACTGTGTTCGTGGACACTTTAAGAGAACACATGAAGGCACTCAGGCCAATGCCACCCCAACATCACCATAAACCAGGCATTTTCGTTCACAGAGATTTAGTCACCTGCAGCCATGTTTTTGTGAGGGATGACACTGTAAGGAGGCCCCTCCAGCAACCGTTCTCGGGGCCACATCCCATCCTTCAACGACTCAATGAAAAAATCTACCGAGTCAGAGTAAACAACAAAGAATTAAATATCTCTGTAGACCGCCTCAAACCAGCCCACCTCGTGCAAACTGGGGACGAACCCACGAAAACGCCAAGTGGGCAGCAGGACCAGCAGCTACCTGTTGCAACGTCATCGGCACCACAGGAACAGCAGTTACCTGCCACCGTAACGAGAACTGGCAGATCTGTACGTCGCCCAGTTCGTTTTCTCGATTCGTGACATTACACACCAACGTCACTGGGGAGAGAGTGATGTGGCGACGTGCTATGTTTAAATTTCGCGCCACCTTCACCACAGGAAGTGGTAACATCCAGTGTGAGGGCGCAACCAGATAAGTGAGAAGCGGAACTGACCAGTGCTCGGACAGCATCAACCGAGGCAACGCGAACTGCACAATCTCTTAGTTGTTTCATTGTTGTATTATAGTTAAAAGCATTAAACTTGTTGTACATGTGAGGACTTTTATTGCAGTAATAATAAATACCACACCTCTATTCCTATCAATGTTAGATGTCAACAGCCTCTGCATCTTTTCCACTTTTCCTCACTAGTCTTAATAAGCCCACTCGGTTAGAGCCGTCGAGAGTTGCTGCCTTGTGATACCTAGAAGGGGTTCTGGTTCAATACAGATGTCTTCTGATCTGAGTCTGGCCAGTTCATCAACCTTCTCATTGCCCTGAACACCCGTATGTCCTGGAACCCAGATGAGTTCAACATCCTTGTCTATTGGCAGTTCTGCTAAAGAATCTCCACATTCCTGAATGAGCACTAGTCTTGCCCTGGGCGAGTAGATTGCTTTTACTGCAGCCTGGCTATCAGAGCATATCTACATTTTACGCTCTGGTAACGTCCTGATCTCATCCTTAGTTGCCACCGATAGTATGGCGTAAACTTCTGCTTGGAATACCATGGTGAATTCTCCTAAAGCAGCCGGGAACTCCACATAATGACCTGAAGATTGTAGAAAAATCTCGAATCTGAGCGAATTATCACTGTCCAATTTTAGGTTTGAAGAGAGCAAAAAATAGCACCATGCCATAATATTCAGAAACTTTTTAAATGAGCAATTAGTTGCTACATATCTCTTAAAACTAAAGGAGAAAGGAAATTCTTTAAGATCGCTCAAGAAAGGTAAAAATCAAAATTAAGAGTTAAAATAGAATAAATTAAGGAAAGCATGGCAAACGACAATATCTCCCCACGACATAGCTCGATCAGAATTTAAACAGCTAGATACTATATTATTTTGCTCTGGTTAGAATAATTTTAGCAAATTACCTTTTGCAATTCATTTTTCCGTTATGGTAGCTAGTAAACCAAGAGGTCGTTATTATTTGAGTGAAATAAATTAAAAACAGTAAATAAATAAGTTTATTGGTCTTTATAATACAGATCAAGAATCCCTTAAATTAAAATCAATTATACAATGTGCATACACTATAGAAAAATGTAAAGAATTTCTTCTGATCGCTTGGCATTCCGAACACCTACGGAATTAGGCTACACACAGAGTGTGAACTCGAGGCAGCGCTGAGAACGTAGCTGCGGTGTCTGAAATTTGAGCCATTAAAAATGGCTTTACATGAAAAGAATATGCTGTACTGGCCGGTGCTTTTCTATTGTGAATCTGAACGTAATTAACAACTCTGGGGAAGTTCCTCCGGGTGTCCGAAGGTTGTGATGTTAAAAATTGTAATGTATCACATTACACGGCCAGTGAGGCCTTGTACCATCGGAAGCATAGAAAAGTGAACGACTCCTGTACACCTTGTATGGGACATTTTAATGTTGTCATACTGACTATTTAGGTAAAATTTAGTACACGTCACGCATACTAATGAATGAGTTTAATAGAAACATCTAACATTTCAAGTTGAAAAACGAAATGCAAAATTTATCTTCAAAAATTATTAAAATTGTTTACATTTTTATGCGAAGCCAGGTAGCACAGTTGGGAAAGCGCTAGGCTTGCATTAAAGAAGTCCTAGGTTCAATTCCTGCGGGGGCCGGAATTTTTCCGCAGCCTTGGCGATTGGAATCGGACTCGGTAGAAAAACGATTTTTCGGCCTGACAACATCAGATCTCAGGGATCTCGCCTTTCAATTTGCTGAACGAAATCAACTCGCACATTCATACAATAAAGTATACCGAAAAGTAGGAAAAGACTGAGTGAAAAGGTGCCAAGAAAGAATATCGAGGTCAAAAAACAAGTCTTTCCTTCAGAATCTTGACGGTGATCGTACCGACACGAGCCTCAAGCTGGACGAAAGTGCCTCTCAGTGGGCGGAGACGTTCTCTTCAGGTGAAGGCAAAGGAGGTAGAAACAATAGCCAAATCCAGATATGATAGATGAAGGAAGCTGGATTGTTGTTAAGTATGAAGGAAATTGTTTTCCTGGTTTGGTTGTCAAGAAATTCAGTGATGAAGTAAAACTGGAATGCATGGAAAGAAAACAGAAATATTTTAGATGGGCCCTGAAGGATGACATAATGTCATATTCATATGCTGATCTGTATAAGACTGCCCAGGAGCCAAAAGCAATGCAGAGGGGGTTCTTTGACGTCCCTGAGCTATCTCAGTTTATCGATAAATAACCTAAAATATTTTGTTTTATTTTATAAATTTGAATTGTTCTTGAAAATTAATAAATGTGCCTTTATTTTATAACTATTACACTATTTCACTTTGCCCGCACTAGGTCGGGCAAAGTGAAATAATGTCTCCACGTAGAAAAAAATATTTCAGTCAATTGTGATCAGCTGCAGTTGACAGTGCCTTTGATTGTCAAAGGTCAATAACATATAAGTCAGATGCCATAAGTTGAGAATTTTTAGAGTACAGTCAAAGTTCTGATAATCATTCAAATGTTAACATGTCACTTTGCCCGCCCTTTCCCTACTAGAGATTTCTGTTGCACAAATCGGTTTGGTAATTAACTGAAAGAATTCAAAAGTAAAACAAAACCCATAATGCCAGCAAAACCTCAACTGCTAATATTATCTACCTAAATCTATGTTGAAATAGTGCGAGCGGAATTTATTATATTTTGAATCATTATGTATAAGCCGTTCACGATCTTTTTGGGTCAGGTGAGGCTATGACCATCTAGTAATTTTGTTGGCAGAACCTCTGTTGCAACTAAACTCCCTCATCGAAATTGACACTTTTTGTGTTAGGTTAGGTTGTTTTCAGTTTAAGGTTATATTATTGAATAGGTACATTGTTGCCGGATATTCTCTAGTCTCCACATCAACTCGCGTTCTTTTAAATTTGGTCTGTCCTTTTTAAATTGGAAGTAGCATCGTTTAATGTAAATTTTTTGTTGTAACAAAATTATTTTGGGCATTTTGACTTTTCCTTTGACGGAAATTAAAATTATTTTTGCACATTTGATAAATTATTTATTTTCTTACGAATATTAAAATAATAAATCTGGCAATGTGGTGGCAAGAAAATGTCGAACAGACACTGACAAAAAAAAATTGCATCCGCTACATTATCGAATCAGTTAGACCAACATGAAAAGAAAAAATAATAGCCAACTCTGTCCCAAAAAGGTCGTGAACGGCTTATAGTAATGAAAACTCTACTGTAAGTACTGCTAGGTATAGATACTACGTTCTAGCATTATAGTATTTATACGTAGTTAGAACGTTATATCTACCAAATGAAGGTCAAAGACATCAAAATTTTATAATTTGGTACCACCAACAGAAGCTAATGAAAAATTGCTGTCCAAGATACAAAAATTATCAAAATTGGCAAATTGTCTTATATTTGGCATATTAAAAAACTTATCGAGGTTTTGCCACCGACTATAAAAACTGAGTTACCACCACGGTGGTGTATGCTTCTTGAGATGGGACACTAAAGCACTTTTTTGTGATGCTTTATATACGCAACTTGAACACGCATAAGGTTTTTCCCCTGTATGCGTCTTCATATGGCTCACTAAATTGCCTTTTTGTACAGCTTTATATTCACAAATGGAACACGCATAAGGTTTTTCTCCCGTATGCGTCTTC
Source organism: Agriotes lineatus (assembly GCA_940337035.1). Classification (NCBI taxonomy): domain Eukaryota; kingdom Metazoa; phylum Arthropoda; class Insecta; order Coleoptera; family Elateridae; genus Agriotes; species Agriotes lineatus. The sequence goes on along the minus strand of CALNHX010010774.1, from coordinate 27,938 downwards.
ATATGGTTCACTAAACTACCTTTCTGTGTAGCTTTATATTCGCAAATTGGACACAAATAAGGTTCTTCACCTGCATGTTTCTTCATATGGCTCATTAAACTACCTCTTTGTGCTGCTTTATATTCGCAAATAGAACAAGAGTAAGGTTTTTCGCCTGTGTGCGTTTTCATATGGTTCACCAAAGCACCCCGTTGTACTCCTTTATATTCGCAAATTGAACACGAATAAGATTTTTCTCCTGTATGCGTCTTCATATGTTTAACTAAATAATTTTTTTGTGCTGCTTTATATTCACAAATGGAACATGAATAAGGTTTTTCTCCTGTGTGCATTTTCATATGATTCACTAAATTACATTTATGTGCTGCTTTATATTCGCAAATTGAACATGAAAACGGTTTTACTCCTTCATGCATCCTCATATGTTTCACCAAATTACCTTTTAGCGATGCTTTATACTTGCAAACTGAGCACGAATAAGGTTTCTTTCCTACATTACCTAGAAAATGATTTAAGTTTTTTCACTTGTATGGGTCTTTAAACGGTTAACTAACTTACTTTTTCCTTCAATTTTATCTTCACAAACGGAAGGTTTGTAAGATTGCGTATGACTTATCATATGTTCCAAGAAATTGCTCTTGTGTTTTGTTTCATAATCACAAAGCTTGTAAAGTAACTGTTCTTCTATATAACTTCCACTTGCTACACATGAATCAAGCAATTCATCTTTTACATCAATTTCCTCCTGTTTAATAGCCAATTCGCGATAATCTGTGTTGTTGGTAGTATCTTGAACGATCTCTTGCCGAACATGTAAATTTGGAATTATTTTACTTTCATTGACTACAGTCAGTGGTGCATGTAACGTACTGGTTGTTGCGTTAGACAAATTATATTCAACTGATTCCTGTTTCACGTCCATTATTATAACAATAATGAAGGCTTCAGATGTACTAAAAGGAATATCTGAAATAAAAATGTACAACACGATTCAGTTAGGTTAACTTAACAAGATTCCTATTCTGAATTTAATATTATTACTTACGTGGAATGGGCTAATAGCAATGTAACGTATTCCTGCATAAACCATTGTCGCCGGCCATTATCCTCTGGCAAGATCGATTAGATCAAATGGGATTCAAAAGAACTATTGCTTTATACAATATGTGTCACATAACAGGATAGCCATCATGATATTATAGGGATGATTTTACATGAAAACATGCTACTAACACATATAATTGCTGTTTGCCCAGGAAAAAATGTTAAAATTATAGTTGCCGCAGTGAACAAATAGAGTGAAATATGCAACCCAAATGACATATTATGAAGTTGGCTAAATCAGTATTTTACTTATATATGATTAGGGAAATTTTGTAAAATATTCAAATTGCTGTTAACACAAAGAACAACGGTTTTGCATATGAAGCAAATCCATTCTCCTACTATTCATGTACTATAATTCTAGCTAGCAAACATATCAAAATACTTTAATGTCTCATTTTGTACAATCATGAATTTGTCCCTTTGATGATTTTTGTATTGTATGAAAGAAACAGAGTAAAGATTCAAAGGAACATTCTTAAAATTATGAATTCAGAATGCATTTTAACCAGTAAATATTATAGCCAAAGGAAATATTTATAGCGAATAAAAATTTTAAAATCTGGTGTGATACACACACACAACTTCGCCATCTTATAATTAGCCAAAAATTTGATTCTGCAAAAACGGTATAAAATAGAGCGTTAGTTGAAGAGACAAATTTTTTCTAGAATTTCAGGCTGAATTCAAAAATGTAATAATATACCGGGTGTTCTATTTAAAATAGGAGTTAATAAAAAAATAGAAAAAAAAACAAAAGAAACTCATTTTAGAAGTATTCAACTGGAAAAGCACCTATCTCACATGAATACACATTTAAAATGTAATAAAAATGTGAGGTTGGAAAAAATCGAAAAAACTGAAAAATCACAAGAGTAAACACCTACTTCCGATTATGCGATTTTCTTAAAAAGCTTTCTGTCGCATCTACATAGTACCTCCTTTCGTTTTTGAGATATTCTGTTCACAGACCGACACACAGACAGACCACACACAGACACACACACAGACACACACACACATACACACACACACACACACACACACACACACACACACACACACACACACACGCACACACACATACACACACACAGACAGATCAATGAAAAAAAAATATGTTTTTTGGGCTCAGGGGACTCTAAAACTTGAAGATCTGTTGTAAACTCAATTTCGAATTTTTGGGGTGAATCCAATACTTCCTTTATTGTAAAGGGAAGTAAAAATCTTACATTAATCGATCAATCATCAATCATGTTTATTGAGTCCATACATAATTTTGCACGACTCTCGTCAATATTAATCATTGAATAAATATAACAAGTAATATATTGTTGTACAATCGCTCTCTCTATTGGGTGGTCTCTGGAAGAAGCCACCCCAATTGTTTTGTTTATGTTTTTGTTGCATGAAATGCCAAGCCTACTCTGATTTTAATTTATTTTTCTAATAAAAAGAAAACTATTCGAAAAACGTTATACTAACCATGATTTTTAAGGCCTACGCTATTTTATAACAATTCTGAAATTTAAAATTATTACATTTACTGGACATTGTTACAATAAATATCTGTTTTGTGGGTTATGTTATTAATTACTAATAATTATTGTTTGAAACATAAGGCTACTAAAAAGTGTCCATAGCATAATATAGTACAAATATAGTAAACATCGACATCACGGTTATAAATATCCCGTGACAGAAATTCACAAACTAACAATAATATGTATCTAATTAGAGTTCAGTTCAGTTGCTTTCATTTTCATTTAAAAGTGTATATTAGATAGAAGATTTCATTAAATACTCTTTTACTTCTACTTTAAATTAGTTTTGTGGCAGATCTACCACCCGTTTTGGCAAAATAATTGTAAAATATAGGTCCATAATAGTTAAAGCCATTGCTGCTAGAATTTAGTAAAAGAAAATCTGGTTTTATTAAAAGATTATCTCTTGTATTATGTGCATGAACAGTATTATGAGTCGAAAATAAATGCAAGCTCTCTTTTCGTACAATAGGCAGTTGAAAATATAAATACTTGGAAATGTCAAGATTTGCAGCTAAAATAATTTGTTTTTTATATCAGATCTGTAAGGGATACCAGTGATAGTTCATACTCCTTTACGTTGCAGTGCAAATATTCGAGCAAAGCTTGGAAAATGATCCCAAACATACTAGTGCTCATCAAACTTACTACTAGGGAATGATGTGCGATCGTTAACGTCTCCATAGTAACACAATTATGCAGTCGTCTTGGAATAAATAGATTTTTTCTACTCATGACATTGAAATCAGTCATTTTGACATGAATTCCGGTGGTTGAAATTGCATTTCAACCACTAGAGATTGAAATGTTCGGACTACTGGGATTTTAAACTGTTTGACATTCAATTGTTGACAAGAGAAATGTCACTTTATGTTTAAGTTTTTCTAAAGTGCATTACCTAATTTGTTAAAATTTGTGAAAATTCGTAGAAAGAATAGTATATGCAACTTGTGGCTGATAAAATTTCAACGTCTTGAACGGTGAAATTTTATTTCAACCACTTGTCCCATAATATACTATTATTTGAAATCGGCAGTGAAGTACGCCGAAATCGTAATTAAAATACGAGAAATCAGCAGTGAAGTAATCCATTGTTTTACGACTTTTTTGTAGGTGGCGAGGCGACAGATAAACGTCAACCGATTTCAGCATAACCTACAAAAGTTGGTTAAAATGTTGTAAATTCACGATTTCTCGATTTCAAAGAAAATATAGTGTACACCTCGGCACTGAAGTTCCTTTTTATCCTTCATATGGCTTACTTGCCTTGGCCCTACTGGCCGCGGCAACTAAATCCACATTCGTGATAAAAAGTTAAACTTCAGTGCCTTGGTATACAAACTACTATTATCCGCAAACATCACAAAAGTGACAACTTATGTGTCTTTATTGACAAGGTAAAAGTGTCACTTTATCTGCCTAAGCAGATAAAATAGCAACTTTTGCGTACTTTATCTGCCTAAGCACACAAAATCGTTGCTCTCTTTCTTTCTTTCTATGTTTGTTCGCTATTTCCTCCGAAGATACTAGACCGATTAAATTGTATGATGGCTTAAAATTTTTCTAATTTTTAGACTTAGATCGTAGGCCGGTTTTTATTTTCAAAAAGAGTACGAAAAAGTTTTAATTTAAATAAACCTTTAAGCAGCGGATCGGAGCATCTGTCGCCGTGGGTTATGGTGTGACAGCTGCTGTGGCCGTGTGTTATTAGCTCGGGTGATTCAGTATGTTCATATATCATTACAGTAGCGCGTTATTTGAACAACAGAGATTGGCGCAGGGGTACAGTGCTCCCCTGTCACGCGGGTGGCCCGGGTTCGATTCCCGGCCGATGCATCCTTTTTTAAAATTCATATTTATGAGATTTACCTGAATACGTTTGCGGATAAAATAGTATACGTTATTCAGAGTAAAAGTGACTTTATGTGGCTTAGCTGAATTATTTGCCTCACTAACGTTCGGCTAAATAAACTTCAGCTTCGCCACATAAAGTATCACTTTTACTCCTAATAACATAATCTACTATTTTCTTTAAACTTCAGTAAAATGTGACATTATACTGTTTGATTGATGATGCTAAACTGTCACTTCATTGCCATGGCATCTAAACACTTTATCTGCCGTAAAGTTATTATCTCCGCTGACGAGATAATAGTAGTTTTTCTTCAAACGTCAGTAAAATGTGACATTATACTGCTTGATTGATGATGCTAAACTGTCACTTCATTGCCATGGCACCTAAAACACTTTATCTGCCGCTCGTCAGCGGCAGATAATATTATCTGCCGCTGACGAGCGGCAGATAAAGTAAAAGAGCTTTCTTTTTACGACGTGGAATAGCACCCCAGTATATATACTGGGATAGCACCGAGCAGTTCCGTGCACTTGACTTGAATGTGTTGTTCTTTTTACAGAGGGCGCGAAGCTTCAGTGCGCCAGGAATCTACATTCCCCTCGCCCTTAAGGTGGTATTTGGTAGATGCGAGGTTACATTATCTATGACGTCACCCGACGAAGTTTTGTTAGGTTATAAATAACAAATTGGAACATTAGGTATTGTTCTGTGATTGTGACTATATTATTTTAAATAAGAATCGCACACGTAAGTGACGACTCGTTATTATTCTTTTTATATACTAATTTAATGTTTTTATTGTTTTATAGAAAGATTAATGCCACTTTCTGAAGAGATATCAATTAGAACAGTATTTGTTTATATTTAATTCAATTCTCCAAATATGTCGCTGCAAACGTTTGATAATAAGCAGAACAATGGCAAGGCAACTACAATGCAGGTGTTACATTTGACGGACCTGAGACGCAACAATTATATACGTTATTATTAAGCCCAGATTGCCGCAAAGCACATGAAGGTAACTAACTGACCGTAGTAAGATAGTAACTGCATTGCTTAATTTTAACTTTTTTTAAGATGCCCAATTTGCTAGCTCTTTGCTGTTTCATGTCAAATGTACCACAAATAACGTCCACCAAAGTGCCGTAATGACAATAGTTGTTATAGAAATCGACACCAGGGCAGAAACAGTTGTAAATGAAATGGATAATGAAGAAATAACTAAACACGAACAGTTAGAAAATGTGTCCTCACCTGAAATTAGCTAAATCATTTGAAATTCCTAACTCAAATGTTAAAATCATTTATTAAATTAAAACTTATTTGAAATTCATAACTTAAATATTAACAAATCATTTATTAAATTAAACTTATCATTTATTAAATTAAACTTATATCATTTATTAAATTAAACTTATCATTTATTAAATTAAATTTATTTATAAAAATTCAAATTAAATACACAATTCGATGAATTTTGAAAGTTAAATCCGCTCATTGCTTCAGCGACGGCTGAACTTGATGAACTTGATGCACTTACAGCAACTTTTGGAAGGGTTGCATTGATCACTTCAGTTACGGCCAGACTTCTCGATGGACCTGGTGCATTTACCTCAGGAGTCACAACATTTTATGCAACCCAATCACTGCCCGATGACATTTTCCATTCCAATATTTAAAAAAAAATCGAGATTCTTCCATATTTTCGGGACGCAATGAAGTGTACTTCCGGTTAATATCAATGAATTTGTCTCCGACTATAGTAAATGATCTAGGTTTTCTTGTTTTACTGTCTGGAATTTTTACCAAAATTAAAGATCCCAAGTCTTCAAAGTAATCAGTCCTCATTTTGACCATTTCGTCGCAACGACAAGCCCCTGCTATTCCAATAACCAACACAATCTGAAAAATATAAAATACTAAAATCTGTTTGTATATTACCTATTATTTTACCTTCAATCCCAAGTACTGTTGATAAGAGGCGTCAGACAAAAATTTATCAAATTCCGTTTTCGTGAATACTTGCGATATCTTTTTTAGAAACGCACGTAATTTCAAGAAGTTGCCAATGTTTATCCCATGTTTAATATTCATTAGAGATCTAATCATTGAATAATTCGACCATAATGATGAACTCTTCATTTTCAACTCGGTTCTCAAATACAAAAAATAAGCCAGAAATACATTTTCGGTAAAGGTTTTGGCACTTTTCTTGTCGCACCAACTTATAAAACGGGAATATGCAGCTTCATAAATATTGGCAAATTTTGTAGGCACCAAATCATTTATAGCCATCTTGGCGGCCTTTGCTATTTCAGGTGGGGTACACTGATCAGTTTCTGACATATTTAAAGCTACAATGTTATTACATTTACTCAATAAACTTGTATATAATTGCAAAATATAGCCACTTACAGATTCTCTCCAAATTGAAGCAGGTTAACTGACAGACGAATTGTTTTCAGATTTTGTTTTGTTTATAGTGTAGTGCTCTCCAAAGCACACTACATTTATCAGTCTACCCAATCTTCTACTTTAAAATAATTCCTGGTGTTTTCACATTTCTTAAATAATTTGTTATAAACGTTTGAAGAAAAAATAGTATATGTTATTCGGAGCAAAAGTATCTTTATGTGGCTCGGCTGTACTTATCTGCCTCGCAAGCTCGGCAGATAAACTGTCCAGCCACGCCACATAAAATATAACTTTTGCTCCTAATAACATAATATACTATTGTATACCAAGGCACTGAAGTTTAGTTTTTTATCACCAATGTGGATTTAGTTGCCGAGACCCGCAGGGCCAAGGCAAATAAACCACATGAGGGATAAAAAGGGACTTCAGTGCCGAGGAGTACATTATGTTTTATTTGAAATCGAGAAATCGTGAAATTACAACATTTTAACCAACATTTCTAGATTATGTTAACGTCGGTTTACGTTTATCTGTCGCCTCGCCACCTACAATAAAGTCGTAAAATAATGGATTACTTTACTGCCGATTTCTCGTATTTTAATGACGATTTCGAGGTACTTTAATGCCGACTTCAAATAATGTTTTTTTCGAATTTTGTTCACAACGTTGTTTAACATTTGAAGAAAACATGCTATATGTTATTCGAAGCAAAAGTATCTTTATGTGGCTCGCAAGCTCGGCAGATAAACCGTCCAGCCACGCTACATAAAGTATAACTTTTGCTTCTAATAACATAATATACAATTTTAAAATTTTCTTGGCGACATAATCAACATGTAAACTTCAGTTTAATGTGGGGTCCAAAACGATACCCAAGAAGAGATTAAATTGGGAAAATTATTGATAGCTCTATAAGTAAAGATCATGATGCGCGTTTTCTTGTTTGTTTTAATATTAGTTTATTTGCCACAAACCAATTTGTCAGATCATTTTGCGTTTCATTCAGTTCAGGTATTAATGAGGTTAGCTTATCATCTGCCATTATATCCGTTGTGTCATCCGCAAAATGCGCAATGGAACTGCGAGAGAAGCAGAATTTCAGATTATTTATAAAGATGATGAATAATATTGGGCCCAATATAGACTCCTATGAGACTCTAAATTCAACAGTTCCCATATCTGATTTATTGTTATTAATAAAAGTATATTGCTCTCTATTTGATAGATACGAATTTAGCATATTGAAGCTTGCCTGTTGGAAATTATATAAGGCAAGTTTACCAGTTTTATTATTGAATGTGGTATACTATTAAACGCCCTTTGCAGATAATACACCAATGAGCCAACATACCTACCTACTCTAGATCTTCAAAGTCTTGAACAATGAAGATGTTATAAATCGCTTTTGTAGTTGTGTTATTAGTTATGTATCCAAATTGATTTTCATAGAAAACGTTAAGAGTTTCAAAGTGTTCCTGGATTTGTTTTTTAAAACAGTCTCCATTACTTTTGATAAAATTGGAACTAGGGATATTGGCCGAACGTCTCATAATTTCTTCGAGTTATTTGTTTTTGGAACTGGAACCACCTCAGTTATTTTAAGTACACGAGGAAAAGGTGTAGTCTAATTGCTTTATTAATGAGCTTCGTTAAAGGTGATATAATAACATCAGTTATACTTTTTACTAATCTGACATTCATATCAAAAGCATCTCGAGATTTACTGTTTCTTAAATTGATCATAGTATCTCTGATCTGTACTGTACTAAAACCCCGAAAGGTTAATTTGATTTGCATTGACCGTATCTGTTCTAGGTACTCTGCATCAGGTAATGAATCTACTATCTCTTTAGAAATCTTTAAAAAATGTTAGTTGAATCGTTCTGCGAAAATTATTCAGTTTTGTTTGACTTATTACTTTGATTTCTAATTTTATTAATGATATTCCAATACGATTTGCGTGTGCTATCATTCGATGCTACGTAGTTGCCTTAACAGTCCTGTTTATCTAACCTTATTTGTTGGATATAGTATAACTTTTTATAGAATATTATAAATGCTCAGAAGGATGCTGTTTTTTTTTGGATTTCATTTGAGTAAGTTAAATTCCTAGCCGTGACTAGGGGTTTTCGGTTCCGGTTACCCGGACTCGGACCCCCCGAGTCCAGGTAGGAATACCGGGACCCGATACCCGGTCTCTAAGACTTGGCGAAACCCGAGTCAACGTTTTTTAATTTTTTGTTGTAATATTAGGTACCTACTTGTAAAATTGTACTTATGTTGAATGAATTTTGATGTTTAACTTTTACTATATTATATTAGTTAAATATGTTTTCCAGTTTCTTATTTTCTATTTCTATTACTAGTACATTACTTATTTGTTCTTTCAAATAAAATTTAAGCCAATAATTTTCTTTTGTATATTCTTTTATCATTAATGGTTAATAATTATAATATGCGTTTGTTGTAATAATGAATTATTGATAAAACAAAAGAAAATTATATATATTGTAATTCAATAAACAGGGGTATAAAAATCAATTTTAAAATAGGATTAAGGGATTACATTAGTAATGAGGTTTGAAGGTAATGACAAATACTTATTCGAAATAGATTATTGCATATAGTAGGTAGAAATCAAAAATAAAGATATAGTGTGTTGGAAGGAGAAATTATGATATCGTTAAGGACTTTGTTTTGATTATTGAGATAACAAATTTTGAAAAATGTAGCTGTAATTAATTTGGTGTAATAAAAAAGTATGAAATAAACCCTATTTTAAAGATAAAATGTTTGGATATGAGTAAGGGTTGATATTAAAACTAAATTGGCGTGGTGAAATGGAAATGGAATTTAATGTAAGAAGATGAGATATAAAACGAAGGAACATAGCAAGTATATGGTGAAGAATTAAATTAAAAGCAGAACTAATCTACAAAGGAGAATACATAGCGGAAAATACTAAGTTAAGTTTATTGAAGAATTACATTTGACATTGTCTATCAATTGATTTGAATTGCATCGAGCTGTTAGTACGAAAGGAGAATTCTGGAGGAGAGACCTTTGGTTCTTGGTGCTGGTCAGTGGAGTAATTTGGAGGAGTGTGTTTGGATGCGGTTTTGGAGTTGGGTGACTCCATGCTGTGCGGGAGCTTCTGTTTCTGATTATAGTCAGTTTTGACGTATTGGGTGTCATTGGAGGCTTCCGCTGTGTTTGTTGACTGGAGCAGTTGTGGTCTTTAGCGGAGCAGAGCAAGTTGGTTAACATCGGGGACATTGATAAGTTCGAGTGAAAGGTGGGTGAGTTTAAGTATTTAGGTAAGCACTGAAAGAAAATAAAGACTAGAAAGGTGACTTCATTGTTAAGGAATTACTTACTCTTTGATATTGTTATGTGGCGAATGTAACGATCTGGTATTTGTCATTGGATTTTCAGATTTGTTTGACATATTATTTGACAGAAGTTATTTTTGACTTGTAATAAAATTAAAATCAGAACATCAAATTTCAGAATAAGCAATTTAGATAAAAATAATACACCCCTGATTTTCAAGAGCTAGCACAAAGAATAACTATTAATATTCAAATAATATAAACAGGGCAATTTAAATTGATAAAAATTTAATTTATAAACATATACTAATATGAAACAAAAAGTAAGAACCCGAATCGTATCAATATATAGATATGTTTGAACATAAAATATTGCTATGATATTATAATAGTAAAAAAAATATATTCTATAAAAGGTTGAATCACTTAAAACTGGCCAAGATTGGTATAACACCTGCAAAAATAAAAGGAAGTCAATTAATATAATATAAATCGGTATTGATATGAATAACGTATAAATGCTCATTGAGTGCACTGTTTTGAAGCTCTATTGAGAATAGAATGGCCCAAAGCAAGTAGTTTAAATTGTTTATTGTTCATATGAGATACATTGCAGAATGTTGCAACGTGCTGAAGTATAACTTACTTTTGTCAGTGTGACGGTTTGTTTATAATCTAGGAAAGTTTCAAATATGTTTATAAAATGATAGATAAATATTGATAACCTAAAAAAATGACTTTTGTCACTATTTTAACTAGATTGATTTAAGTTGGTAATTAATAAATGTTGCTTCTGAAAAAGAGTGCCGAGAGAGGGAATAGCAAATTTTTTATGTTTTGATAAAAAGGAGGCGTGTAGAAATGTATAAATTGTGACAGATATAAAATTATTCTTCCAGAATTAATGCAAAAACTAACCAACTCTGGGTAGAATTTACTTAGAACAATGTTAAAAGTGATTATTAGTGCACGTTATCTAAGTAGACGAACTATCGTTATAATTGGAAGACATCAACACAGAAGCTGTAGAATTAAGCGAGTTCCAGGGCAACTTCTAGCAGAGAAGATTGCGTGGCTACGAGTGAAAAACGCAAAGTGAGTAAATTTAAAATCAATTCTCAGTATTGAGCTACGAACAATATAAATGCAAAAAATTAAAAAGGCCTATAGAAATTTTGAATTCATTTAAGTTAGATTTATAAAGTAAGAGTGGTTTTGTAAACCTAAAGTTTAAACATTTACTTAATTATTGGAAATGTCATCCACAAAATTTGTTTAAATTGTCAAAGTACCAGCAACTTCAAAACAAACATTAGCAATTACTCTTATATTACCGGATTAAATAACAAAACTGATAATTGTCATTTAAAGGTTATAATTGATTACATTAATAAAATCTAAATATTATCTTCTGAAATATCTTATTTAATTTTTACTTTTTTTTACAATAAAGGAAGTATTGGATTCACCCCAAAAACCCGAAATTGAGTTTTCAACAGATCTTCACGTTTTAGAGTCCCCTGAACCCAAAATGTTGACATATTATTTTTTACACAAGCAAACTGTTCAAACAAAATTACTGTTTTTAAAGAACGGCATGTCTGACCAATATAAAACCAATCACCAGATGAACAATTTACGCGACAAATGCCACATTGATCTAAAAAAGGAATAGGATATTTATTGCAAGCAGAAAGGTTGTGGAGGGAGTTAGGAGAAGCAGGAAGAAACGGTAACCGTTTTAATAGCTACATGCTAAATGATATTTAATTAAAATTAGAAATCTGTAACTGACATGGGAATAGATAGATAATAAACTTCTAAAAAGAAAGTAAAACTTAGCAAGTGTTTGAGATAGGTGTTGAAAAGATGAACAAGGGATGATACGACCAGTGTAACTTTGATCCTTATAAACGCTGAATTGTTATTGTTCATGTTTTTTTAAATCCTTAAATCTAAAAAGGGAAGTGGTTGATAATTTTTTGCGTTACCACCCTATATTTTTACTTCATTTTGCAATAAAAGAAGTATTGGATTCACCCCAAAAATTCGAAATTGAGTTTTCAACAGATCTTCACATTTTAGAGTCCCCTGAACCCAAAAAACATATTTTTTTTCATTGGTTTGTGTGTCTGTCTGTGTGTCTGTCTGTCTGTGTGTCTGTGAACGGAATATCTCAAAAACAAAAAGAGGTATGGCGTTGAAACTTCATATATAAGTTTTGTGTACTATGTAGATGCGACAGAAAGCTTTTGAAGAAAATCGCATAACCGGAAGTAGGTGTTTACTCTTGTGATTTTTCAGTTTTTTTTTCGATTTTTTCAAAAACGGCTCTAACGATTTATTTAACTTTACATTTTTATTACATTTTTAATATGTATTGATGTGAGATAGGTAATTTTTTAGTTGAATACTTCTAAAATGGGTTTCTTTTGTTTTTTTAAACTCCTATTTTAAGTAGAACACTCCGTATATTATTACATTGTTAAATTTAGCTTAAAATTCTAGAGAAAATGTGTCTCTTGAACTATCGCTCTATTTTGTACCGTTTTTGTAAAATTTGTAATTTTTGAAAATTTTTGACAAATGCTTGAAAATTTAAAATCATATTTTTGGCTAATTATCAGATCACTGTAAAAGCAAGTTGTGTGCGTGTATCACACCAGATTTTTAAAAGTACATTAGAGAGTAAGAGAAACATTGAGCTAGCCGAGTGTACAATTATATACAAGAAGATATCTACAACAAGGTCGGTTCAATGGTTATTAACCTTTTAAAGAACAAAAAGTACAGTTAGGTTTTAAAACAACTTTGTTCGTAGCAATATCAAATAGCCGGACCAGGACTCGGACCCGACGGGTCCGAAAAGCCCGTGTCTTCCCAAACCCTAGTCATGACTTTCATAGATTGTTCAAACTTTTGATTGATGTTTACTCTTCTAAAATAAGTAAAGCGCCAATCGACATTTTCAAGAAAATTATAAAGATCAAATGTGTATCTATTTGTCATAGGTCACATTAAACTATATTGGATGTTTCTTGTATTGCTAGCGTTTGTATTAAATCTAATAGTAATCGCTTTATGATGTGACTATGGAACTATGGACTTAAACATTGATTTCAATGGTTATCTATAAAGTTTGTTATTATATTGTTAATGTGTACAATCATATACTTTTATTGTAAAGCCATATGAATTAATCAGGTCATTAAATTGCTTCTTGCATTAGCATGAAACCAGATGGCCGTCTGTAGACTGTTATTACAATGACTTGTTGACGTAACAATTTTACTGCTGCCAGTTCTCAATGATCCTTACTTGAAACAGTCATTATGTCATCACATTTTTTAGTGTGCAAGTCCTCCCTACTTATATTGAGACTGCTAGTTAAATAAAAAGCCGTCAAAACGACTTTTTTAAAAAAGACTTGTTTTACAACGGCAATGCTGCACGTTAGAGCTCAAGGACACAGTCAGACAATTTTTTACAACTAGCATGTGAAGTAGGAACTAAAAATAAAATATCATGCACTGGCTTATATAACATTTCTAATCAACTAAGATAAGCTTATCGTCCGAGGATGCACACGTGACAGGATGCGCGTGCATACAAGGTTACAAAATCAGCACATTAAACAATAGCTTCCTTGTTCTTCAAGGTTGCAAGGTAAGTATTCTTAGACAATAAGATCTGTTCCATACAATGTAATTTGCTACTCTTAGTCAGTCCTTTCCTATAAAAAACAAAAAATAACTTGTAGTTAATAACAAGCAAATCATCAATTTTATTACCAATTAAGCGTATGTCACATGCAAATACTGATACCGTATTTTTGTTTTTTTAAATAAAATATGATCAAAAATTACTTTCATCTAGTATGACTGTAGAATAGTTCCTAATTTATGAATGCAACTATGTTTATACTTAAATATTAAACCATAGCCAGCTTCATGTTTCCGCTAACGCGGCAGCGGGTGAATGAAGCTGGCCATAGTCAAACGTGGCATTTGATTTTTAAGTGTGGTATAGTTGTATTCATAAATTAGGAGCTATTCCATAGCCATACTTGATGAAAATCATTTTCGATAATACTATACATGCTGCTTGCAATTACTCCCGACTCGTGAGAAAAATATGTGATTATTTACGCAAAAAAAAAAAATTGTCTTCTGTTGGCGCGAATGTCATTTCACAGAAGGATTGGATATTCCCGAATTGCTTTCGTTATCTATGTTTATTAAATCACTCATAAGTTTTCCGCTACTCGCTTCAAAAACAGCACTTTGAAGCTGTTTTTGTGTAATTACGGTCTTTTTGTCTATCATCTTGCTGTTCTCAAAGGTGTGGGCATGGTGATTAGATTGCACAACGTCAATGTCACTCGTAGCACCATTTTTCTGTTTTATGTCTTTAAATTTAAATTTATTTTGGATTCCAATTTCAGTGTTAAACGTAGAATTTAAAATCCGTTTTTCTAGTTGATTAACGGCAGCCCAGCAGAGCAACACGTTTGGACCGCTCTTGTGCAAACGGCGCAAATATAAAGTTGTTAACGGTATAACTTTAGAACTTGTTATCATATACTCTGTGCTAAATTGTTTAACAAAGTAAAATCTATAAAAAGCGGTTCTATAAAGTGTTGTGGAAGAACTTCTATAAGTGATGAAGTAGATTTATTCTTGGATGCTCTGAAAGAGAAGCTGGTGAACCTAATACTGTGGATATACGTATTTTTAAGGACACGATTATTATAAAATTAAGCGATAAAGTTTTGACAAAACAGCTAGAATCTATTACAGTAGAAAAAAATTGCGTGCATGAGTACCACAGGCTGATTTTCAACCAAAGATGAAGAGCGGTCAAGAGTGGACGTAAAAGTGGAAAATGATTTGGACAAAGATTGGACAAAAATGAATTACAATTACTGCGCGGGTACACCAGTAATTGTAGGCAGTAACCGCGCAGTTGATGGTAATTTAAACGGAATACCCAAATTAATTCCATTACCTGTGTGTAGATTACCACCGAATTCAAAAGCAGATTATTTGCAAGTTTTCTTAAAACCTACCTTGCCACAGGTTATATGAAAGGAATTAACATCTAAGCAACCAACTGTATACTCTTCGTTTAAGGTGGATATTGAAAAGAATATGAACAAAGCCATGAATCTTGATAACTGGGCTGTAAATGCTTCCGTCATGCGTTTTGTAGAGAGTACAACGAAATTAAATCGCACTACCAAAAAAATCCACATTAATATAGTAGTCTTTATTTAGTACAATATATTACTTGATACTCAATCGAGATTTCGTTCGGGCTATCGTTGTAGTTTTGCCCTTTTGAATATTATTGACCATATCCTGTCAGCCTATGATCAAAATAAATTGACCCTCCTTGTTCTACTTGATTACAGCGTTTGATACACAATCATGAAACTTTAATCGCAGTTTATATCGGTTTCAGTCTGGCTCCACTGGCTTTACTTACAGATTATTTGAATAATAGAAAGCAAATTGCTCTACTTGATCAGCATTATTCCTCTTCTTTGCGATCGAAGTCAGGAGTGCCCCAGGGTTCCATATTGGGTCCTTTACTATATACCATCTACACTGCTACCTTTGCTAAACAGTTACAATTTTGTTCATCTCACCAATACGCAGATGACATTCAAATATATTTATCCTTCAAGGACGAAGACGTTCCCTGGGCTTGTTCTCAAATTAATAATGAGCTAAATACTGTTAGAAACATCTAAAAATCATTGTATAGAAATGAATGCCTCGAAAACTCAAGTAATATTCTTTGGACTACCTTATCTTAGGTGAGCTGTCTCTCCACACGTTTCTGTTGTTATGGATAACCAGTTTATTGTTGTGATCGATGCCATTAAGAATTTAGGCTTCATTATTGATAAGGATCCTAATTTTTCTGAACATGTACAAATACTTAAAAAATCTTATGGCTCACTTAAGGCAAATATAATTACTAAGAAAACATAAAGTAATCATACAAACTGTATAATAGTAATTTTATTGTAAAAGTGTTTTACAAGGCAACTCAAACACGAATACAATATAATATAACTTTTTATCGAACAATATCTAAAAAAAAAATTTATGGACAGCCGTGAAAAGTCATAGTGACAAATTGGAAAATACCGAGAGATCAAATAAATTTATAATTAGACTGGCCTGTGAGTCGTGTTATACGTTTGGCAGTACTGAAGTATATTGTCAGTCTATTTCAAATTCGGAGTTAGTAGGTTAGGTTTTGTTTGTTATTTGATACAGATTGACGCAAAACTTAACTTGAAAATCTCGAATTTGATATAGCTTGACAGTGGTACCAACAATGGAGTAGTGAGTGACATGGTTTTTATCTCACTAGTAGATAAAGGGGCGCTTTAGAGTTCTAAAATTGATCTAGTAATAGCCATATAACTAGGAGATCTTGGATAGTTTGCTTATTATAATATATAAGATTGATAATTCAATTCACCTGTCATCTGTTAAAAAGTGACCAATGAAAATCCAGAATTTGACGTTACTTGACCAATCCAAAAAAAAATTTCAGGGGACATATCTTCCTAGAAGGTATTCAAGTAAACATTTTAAACAAATGTGATTTTTATTGGAAAAAGTCAATATTAGTTTTCTGTTACAATAGAAATTGCGGAGTTTGTTGCTAGATTTACTGAAAACTAATTTGAAAAAGTAGTTTGGTTCATTGAATAGCCCCTCGAATGCCATTTTAGTCAAAGTTAAGTAGATTATTTTTGTGGTGGTATCACTACTCATGTCCATTGCGCTTAGGATTAGGATTTGTGCTAGCGCACTCGTCCTAATCGAACCTAAGCGCTACGGACATTTGTGATCCATATCAAAAATATTCGACATAACTTTGACTACTCATGGAATTATAAGTGATTATTTTCTTCATATCCATAATAATGCGTAAGCACTATGGTTTCTGTCACTTAAATAATGACAAAAATTCATACGTCAAAATTTAACCGCAGTTAAAAATATATTAAAATTAATTGCTTGTGAATAATTTTAACATGCTTATTAAAGTGGCTTCACCAACTGAATTTTATCTATTTATTCAGGAAATAATCACGCCGAACATCCACCGTGCGTGTAAATTAGCCTGAATAAATTTTGACGATTTTCTGTCAGAATGTTTTGCTCTGCAGAAATATATCTCGTAGATTTTTCGCCCTAAAATCCTTCGTGCTATGCACTAGGGATTCTTGTTGTGGGCAAATTTACTTGACAAATTTCTTAACAAAACATTTTGACAGAAAAAAATCAAAATTTAATCGGCTATTATTAAAGGTGCCTCACCAACTGAATTTTATCTATTTATTCTAGAAATAATCACGTCGAACATCCCGCGTGCATGTAAACTAGCCTGAATAATATTGACGATTTTCTATCAGAATGTTTTTCTCTGAAGAAATATATTTCGTAAATTTTTCGGTCCAAAATCAGTCGTGTTACGCACTCGGGATTCTTGTTGAGCGGCAAATTTACTTGACAAATTTCTTAGTAAAACATTCCGACAGAAAACGTCAAAATTTCCATTAGAACGAATTATAGAAACCTAAATAGATAAACCGAATCTACCTTCATATACCCTTAGTCGAAAGAAATATATTAAAATAACACTCAAAACCACAAAATATTATACAAATATAAAGACTAAAGTATAAAGATTTAAAAAATCAAAACTAAGAAGTATTAAAAGTAAATGATTGGCAGAATTGACTTTATCTCGTTTAGAGGAGGTCGTTAGGTATTAAGATCTAACAGTTGACAAAGCTGGATTGGGAAAGAGCAGTTGTGGCAGTTACAGCCTGTAGGAGTGAAACTCACATATTCTGATCTAGGACCAGATGTACTTCGTACCACTATATTCAACCGTTTTTCAGTTATCCGAGTTTGAATATAAAAACAATTTAAACCCTTCAAGATGCTTTATTTAAAATGATAAAAATGGCGGTTAATCTGCTAATTTAAACACTAGAGCTCTTTGAAAGTACCATAAAAACAGGTTTAGAAAGTAAAAATTCAGTCATTGTTGATACATGAAATAATAAACACGAACAAACGAGAAATCAATTAATAGTAGTATGGATGAAGGACAGTTCATCACTCAGGCAATACATTAAGATCATGTTTTGGCGAGACGATAGGTACACTTTGTGTTTACATTTTAAAATTATCCTAATAAAAAAGTTTTTATGAAAAACTAGTATATTACGGCATTTTTGAAAAGCTATTTCATTGCTGATCAGTTTGATATAAATTGTATGGGACTATTTTCAATTGTTGTTAATTTTTAAAGTTAATTGCAAAACAATGGCCCCTTGTAGTGGCTAAACTAAGATATTGATATCGAGTTTAGTGCATTTTTTTATATTCTTGGCAAAACTGCCGTTGGGTTTTTAATACACAAGGGTTTTTAACTTTCGAAACTTTAACAATCTTATTTTTTTAATGCAATTCCTTATATATTGTTATGATATCGTACCTCGAAGTTAATAATTATTTTATTATATCGTACCTCAAGATTAATAATTATGTAATGATATAGTAGCTAAAAATTAAAACATAATTTATAAGGAGTTATTTTTAATGTAAATAGAACAGGACAACTAATAAAAATTTATTTTTTGCATTTTGTATAATAATGTGATATATTACTAAATTCAAAATCGTTTAATAAAGTGGCACTTTGGTGCATAGAAATGTCACTTTACTATATGATAATGTGACTGTCAAATTCGAGGTTAGCAGGTTAGGATTTGCCTGTGTCAAAACTGACGGAAAACCTAACCTGATAACTTCGAATTTGACATGGACTTACAGTGCCAGCAACACATTATTCATACGTTTGTATTTCCACAGCTTGAAAACAAGTCCGCGATATCAATAAACATATTAGAAATGGAAAACTGGACCGGGAAACAACAAGTTCAAGGGAACAAAAATTTATATTGATAACGATATGACTTGGAGAGAGAGGAATGTACAGAGAAAAATCAGAGAAATTGCGAAGAAAGAACGGAAAAAGAGAAATAGAGTGAAAGTGGGGTACAGAAAAATAGTCATATGTGAAGATGAATACACTTGGAACGAAGAGAAAGCAGGAGTAGTGAAACAGCAAAAAAATAACAAGAAAAAAGACCAAACCACAAAGAAGACGAAAATAGGAAAGGACATGGTCGACGATAATAGAAAAAGGAAAGAAAATCAAGTAAGATACGGAGAGACGAGTATAACACCGAAAAAGAACAAAGAAAAGGCAAATATACAAGCGAGCAAAAGAAAAGTGTACTGAAAATAGGCACATGGAACGTAAAGGGTATGACAGGAAAAGAAACGCAGTTAGTAGAAGAGATGGAAAAGCAGCAATTAGAATATTTAGGTATAACGGAAACGAAAAAGAAGGGCAAGGTTTAATCAGAATAGCAAAAAGATACTGGTTTCTCTAGTCGGGAATCGAACAAATGAAAAGAGGAAGTGAAGGAGTGGGTCTGATAATAAGACCGAAAAAATGGAAAATATAGTAAAGGAAAAATTCGTAAACGCAAGGTTGTTAACAGTAGGCGTAAAAATAGAGGCAACAACATGGACAATAATAGTAGCATACGGACCGAATGAGAGCGCTGCGAAGGAAGAAAAGGATATATTCTGGGAGAAAAAAAGAAATAGACGTAAGCGGACCAAATATCATCATAATGGGAGACCTAGGGATACACGTAGAAATAACAAGAAACAACAACGGAAACAGAATAATCGAGTTATGTATTGAAAACGATCTAGTAATAACAAATTCGAAATTTCAACATAAAGAGGTCCGCAAATACACACGAGAAGTTCGCTCAAGACTACAGAAGTCAATCATAGATTACTTTCTAGTAGGAAAAGAAGACAGTAGCCGAATAAAAGACGTAATCGTGAAAAGAGGACCGAAAATTGGCAGCGACCATTACCTAGTAAAGATGGACATGAAAATAGAAAGAGACACCAAACGAAAAAAGAAGAAAAGCAATAAAGGAAATCACTACCAGTTATCGACCGAAAAAAGAAAAAACGAGAAAAGCGTATCAAGAAATAATACAAAGGATGTTAAATACAGAACCAAGAGGAAGAGACGTAGAGGAAGAAGGGAGTTACTTAAAGCAAAGCATACTACACACAGCAGTAGAAAGCTGCGGAGTAACAAATATACTTAATAAGGATATATATATGTATATAAAGAAAACAGCTTGGTGGACAGAGGAAATAAAAGAAGAAGTAAGACAAAAAAAATATTTGGAAGATATACCTACATAGAGACTAAGACCAGGGAAGACTACGAAATGTACAAAATCAAAAGAAAGGAGGTAAAAGATGTGGTAAATAGGGTAAAACAAGAAGAATGGGTGAAATCCGGAAATAGAATGAAAAACAATTTTAATGAAAATCAAAAGTTATTTTTTGCACTCATGATTTCAAAATTCATATTTCCCGGTCATTCCCGATGCGCCGAAAATGACTTTTCCCGCACCGGGGTGTTTTTTACTTTCCCACAAAAACTATGGCAATTGTGTGTTCCAGGGGCGCTGTAAACGTCAACAAAAGCTAACAGGTGCTAGGATACGTATAGAAATTTAGTAATTTGTGCTGCCAACTCAGTAAAGTTGTAAAACACTAAATAATATTTTTTTAACTTTTTCAAATATTTTGAGTTATTCGTTACAAAAAACATTGTACCTACCTCTTTCGGGAAGAATTTTCCCGAATTCGCACTACATGCAGCACTCCCTTCGGTCGTGCTGCAAACAAAGTGCTCATTCGGGAAAATTAACTTCCCGAACTTGTTAGGTAAATAACTATTACAGTACACTAAAGCAACTAAGGAAAACACGAACCAGCACATTAAAAAACATTAGAGATAAACAAGGAGAATTACTTAGAAAAGAAAAGGACATAATGAAAAGATGGGTGCAACATTTCAAGGAGGTGTTAGGAGACAACGGCGAAGAAGAAGAAAATAAAGGCAACAGCGAAAATGAACAAAGCACCACAACGGCGAATGCCGAGGGAGGCATCGATTATATAACCAAAACGGAATTAGAGGAGGCAATACAAAAGAAAAAATAGGAAAGGCAGCACGAATAGATCCCATCACCGGAAATGGTAAAACGCATGGCAGAGCCAGGAAGGGAAAAGATATTAAGTCTTACGAACAACATGATAAAAACAAAGAGAGCCTCAAAGTATTGGCAGACGGGTGTAATAATTCCACTTAATAAAAAAGGTGATATAAGTGAATGTGACAATTACAGAGGAATCACTTTACTAAGCATACTGGGCGAGAATATGGGAAACAAAATTAAGAGAAAAATTAGAAAACACATTAGAAGACAGTCAATGCGGCTTTAGAAAGGGAAGAGGAGTACAGGATAACTTATTCATACTGCGGCAAATCAGCGAAAATACAATAAGAAAAGGGAAGGAAGTTCATCTATGGTTTATGGATGTTAGTAAGGCCTTCGACCGAGTTAGAAGAAAAAACATATGAAAGACACAGAGGTGCAAGCGCAACGGAGATAGAGATGGTCAAAACAATGTATCATAAGACAACACAAATGTAGTGAGAACCAGAAACGAGGAATCAGAGGAGTTTGCAACAACGAGAAGTTTAAAACAGGGTTGTGTACTAAGCCCGGTTTTATTCACACTAATTATGGATGAAGTAGTTAAGGAGAGTAATAATAGTAATAATAGTTTATTGTCTTAATGACCAATTACATGTATGGCGTAGACGCGTCGGAACTAATACTAACACATAAAAAAAAACGAAATTACATACAAAAACTACTGGAACAGTTCGCCTATACCGTAATAACATTTTTTTGTTAAGTGATTGCGCAGCTTTCGCTTAAATTCTTTAACATTACTACTTTTGATAATGAAATCCGGCAACGAGTTGAAAATTTTAATGCAGGTGTATTTGGGTGATCGCTCATAACTAGCCGTGCGATGCTGTGGGATCGTTAGCATCGAATTACTTCTGGTAGGGTATTGGTGGAAGTCTCTGTTTTTTATAAACATGCTATAGTTGTGGAATACATACTGCGCAGATTTATATATCAGAACGCAGGGAAAGGTCAATATAGCTTTATCTACAAAAGTTCGTCGGCATGACGTTCTGGGTGTCAGGTTGTAGATTAGACGCACAATGCGTTTTTGCAATATAAAAACGCGTTTAGCTGATCCAATATAGTAAGAAGGGGACAACGAAATATAACGTAAGGAGGTGGAGAATGGAGAAGGTGCAAATGTCCGAATTACTATATGCAGACGACATGGTGATTTTAGCAGGAACAGAGAAAGAACTACAGGAAAACATAAACATATACAGTAGGGAAATGAAAATTAACACAGAGAAGACAAAGACGATGGTTATAGCAGCAGAAAAAAAGAAGGCACAACATTACAATAGAAGGGAATGAAATAGAGCACAAATTCAAATATCTAGGGACATATATCAGTAAGAATGGGAGGATAGATGACGAAATAAATGAGCTTGTGGCCGTTGTAGGAAGAACTTTCAACGCTATAAAAACGCCTTTCTGAGAAAAACGGAAATACCGAAAGAAACCAAAGTGTAAGTTGTGAAAAAAGTAGTGTACCCGGCTCTAGTTTACGGAAGTGAATCGTGGGTGGTCACAGATAAGCAACGAAGTAGACTGACAAGCACAGAAATGAGATTCTGGAGAAACATAGACAGAATTAGGAACAGGAAGGAAGTTATACAAGAAAGACAATTAGGATGGCTAGGATACGTGTATAGAATCGATGAAGAACGACTGGTGAAACAGACTTTTTAAGAAAAACTAGAAGGAAAGAAAAAAGTGGGAAGACCGAGGAGGACGTGGGCAGAAGAGGTGAGAAAGGCAGCGCAACAGAGGGGATTAGAATAGAACACAGTGAGACAAAAAGGACAAAATAGAAAAGAATGGAAAAAGTAGTGCAGAAAAACTTCAAACAATGAAGAATGACAACCAATGGACGGCAAGCCTTACAGCTTACGACTGTAGAAAAGCTCAGGATTATGTATGTATGTATGTATGTATGTGAATAATTAAAGCAAACTACAAGATAGTTTGGGTAAAACTGGAAGAAATAAGCTAATATTAAATAAAACCCCTATAAATATTATTCTATTTAATTAAAATATTATCAAGGGTACAAGTGATTAGTTGTGGTATATAATTATAGAACCCGAAGCAAGAAAAATTGAATACATAATAATATTGGGATTCTTAAAATGAGTACTTGCTGAATAATTTGATATTACGATACTGGAAGAAGCCGATGGACGTATGGTAGCAGCAGAATAGTATTCGGTCACATAAACAACTGGGATTTATTTGGAGTTCAATTATACTGGAGTAACGGATCCCCGTTGGTATCCTGTGTTCCGGTGTAGATCATCTTGCTGATTAGATTGCGGATCGGAGCTATCGTCGCAGGTGCATGTGAGGCAGTTCCAGAAATACAACCGATTGCAGAGTCGGAGACACTGATGAAACTACAAATTGAGACAATTAGATACAGCTGCAGGTATAGATGGTTGAGATGAGTCTCTTACTTACCTAGGCATTCCAGAGGTGCAGTATTGACAACTTGCTTGTATCTGAGCTGGATAAAAACACCGAGGTGTCGGGTTAAATAGAGTTTGTGACAGGTATATGTAACTAAAACATTAAGACGTGATAAAAATGAGCATATAAAATATAATTAAGAAGCACTTACCATTTAATGATTCTTGAAAGTAATTTAATCTGTGCAAATATTTAATTGGCTTGCCTTTCAAGTTTGAGGTTGACTTTGACAGTTAACAGAAAGTATCTCCGATATAATTCTTATTTGACCAAATGAGTATCAGATCCCATTAGCTTAAAAATAAATAACACTTATCACAGTAATACAAAATAAATTCACGTGATTGAATCTAATCTGAGTTTAAGAGTTATTTGTTTTACCGAAGCTAGTTTACCAAAATGTTAAAATAGTAAATAATTATTAAAAAGGACATATCGTTGCATAAAATTAATTTATAACAGATAAGTACGATTAACGATCAAAGCAAAAGCAGAGTAAAAGCAAAGGGTGCTATAACAGAAATTTATGTCAACAACGACAGCGCAAGGAGCTATAGCAATATTTTGGTCTTGTGGTTGTAGATTTTCATAGACTTAGACATGGCACAAAGTTTGTAGAGGGTAAGGTAAACTCCAAAGTTTGAATTTTTGTTGAACTGATGTCAATATCAGAACATTAAAGTAGCATTTGTTTTAATTAAGGCACGCATTCGTATTCGTATTCTAGTACAGTAAAATTGTCGGAAAATACCCCGTCACCTTAAAAAAATTGGCCGCGGCGATTCCTCTTGCCCAGTGGTTTAGGGTCATTAGACAAGTGTAAAACCAAAAAGGCGTCACCCCACCCCTTGCCAAACAGCCGCCATCTTGATAACAATTGAATTTGTTTTTTCTCGCGATCCATTGGTCGCACAGAAAAAGTTATTGAACAAAAAATGTTCGAAATAAAATTCTACACATTTTTGATCCGTGCCGCGATACTGAGAAGTTGGTATTTCAAACGGTAGAGGGCAACAAAGTTACCAAAAATCTGTTTCCGCCATTCTAGCTCTGTGGGGGTGGTTTTTTCCGAATGTGAAAGTTGTAGTGCTTGAAAAAATATACCCGAATCTCTTTTAATAATGGGATTGATTTAAATAGTCTCCGAGTGACAGCCCTTCAAAGTCCGCGCAGCGTGGGAGATGTACGATATATTCCGGCGCAGCGAAGTAACAATTTTTCTTTTGAGAAATAAAATCGTCACGTCACTCAAGTAGTTTCAATCTGAATAGGTTTTCACAACCTACAGAAATTCTACACATTTTTGGTCATTGCCGCGATACCGAGAAATTGGTATAGGTAAAAGAAATGAAAATAATGGGAAAGGAGTATATATTGAGATGGTCTTAAGCCCTGAATCGCATATCTAGAGCATAGCTAATTAATGAATAGGTCATAAAAGCTCAGAATGGGAGATAGGATTTAATGGCAACAAATAAAATAAAATCAAATTTGAATTAGCAATCATATTGGCAAAGCAATGCCTGTAATAAGCATTAAAATCGTAACATAAAAGGAAAGGCAGAGTTCTAAACCTAATAGGAATGGGACTACAATATTGAATTAGTATAGAATATTAAAAGGGGATGGTAAAAATGCAAAAGCCAATCCATGTATTAATAATTCGATTATGAAAAGAATGGTCACATGCTTGTCGAGGTAAATTGCAAGTCAGAAATCGTTGTATAAATTTCTCTTTGAGCATATTCTTAAAAGGTATAAAAATGCAGAAGGCAAAACAGAGTGCAAAGAGCACACAGGAATAAATCTGAAGCCAAATAAAGGGAAGAAAATGAATAATTAACATGCAAGATTATTTGAAAATCCGAACATTAATTTGATGCAGAAGTGGAAAAATGAAATGGACTTTTAGTTGAACTTTGAAGTGTTTCTTGTGGAAGTTCACGAAAGGAAGAACTGATCAGTGCGAACATTATGAAAAAGGACGGTTAATAAGTGCGGGACACAGTTATGTAAAATACAAAATTAACAAAAATTAATGGAACAATTTAGTATGTAAGCAAAAGTTTGTAAATATGTTAGTTTTAAAATGTTTAATTGTTAGAAGTAAGTGATTTGATTTATTTTATATTGATATGCAATTGTTTTAACAATTCAAAGGGGAGACAATTGAATAAAATTTGCTGGTGACAGCTTGAAAATTGGCTGGTGTTTAATTTAAAAATTTAGTACCTTTACATACAGTTCCAGCCTTAAAATTTCACCAGAGTGCTATTTACGTGGCCGTGTTCACGCACAAATGAAGGAAAGAAAATCCAACGCCTACAGTTAATTGTCAACGTTGGGCCACCGATACGATTCTTGCGGCAGAGCTCCGAGACACCATCTCGACCCATTTGAGGACATCCCGGACCGGCTTTGCAGTTCCAGCGATAGCAGGCGAGCCCTACGAGGACTACATCAACACCGCACATCCGGCAACCGACTTCAAGAGAAGATCTGGGCACATTCTTGCTACGGCCGAGGTTCGAACGGGCATGCAAAGAAAGTTTCGCAGGTTAGTGGTGAAGCCCATATAAATTATACCAATGTGTACCTGCTGAAAGGCTGCTTAAACGTCGCCGCATAACAGAGCCCAGGCTAATTATTTCTTGGTGTAAATTAGAGTTGAAAAATCCAAGTGCAGAAGTGAGGTTAGGATCCTCGGCTTGGGTTTAAAACAATCAAGGTACGGTTGTTGCCTGAAAGAACAAAAGAAAGCTACTGACGCTACTAGAAAGCGGGAAATTCTGAATTTACCTGTGAGATTTGCTCAATGAGTTGCATTTAATTAACTGAAAACACAAAGAACGACAATCACTTGATTGAATTTTCGTAAACGTAATTTTGGGTAGATCAGTTGTAGCATTAGCGGGTATCTGAACTACGCACATGGGCGTACGATAAAATTTTAAATAAAATAATTGGGGACCCACACCTTTTGATAAGATCTCTGCTTACCTGAGCTAGCCAACATTAATTTAATTTACAATTAGATTCTATCTAAAAGTAGGGGCATACGAACATCAATTCAAGTAAAACATAAAGTAACTCACAATAATTATCCCTGAGCGTTTATAAATGTGTAATATTTACTGAACCCAAAATAAATTTATGTAGCGATGGGAGGCTCTAGCTAAATTTTATTTTAAATATTAATTATTATATAGTAAAGCCGTGTAACCATCACAGCAATATATGAGCCCAGAATGATATCATTTGGCTCAGATCCGTAAAGCTCTTAAATTTGCTGGTGTAATATTTATTATATAATATGATAATTGCAATTGTTTGTAAATTTTGCCACAGGAATCACCAAAATTCAACAAATTGACAATTGCTTTACCACGTGCCATTTCTGCAAAAATAATACAGACACCCGACTGTCTATATGTTATTAAACAACAAACAGCTTGTTTCACTTCAACTAAAACATGCTACTGTAAACGAAATTATATTTTGATCGTTTGGGCGAAATGAAATGAATCGGTAATTTATTTTATTAAATTTTGACAGTTTAAAGTGACATTATTAACTCCATAACCTTCATAAACAGTTTATGATTTACAAGTGAAATAAAAGTGTTTTAATTTACTAGACAATTAAAAAAGTTTAATTCACTAGAGAATTAAAAAAGTTTCAATGAAGAACAACATATTTTTATTATCTACAAATATTTACATTCAATTATTCTTTCTCTTTGCAGTGTGTAATATATAATTACTAAAATTTAAATCAAATCGACGATGAATAGGCAAATTTATATCATAGTTTGAATATCTTTTAAATTTTTTATTCAAATTTTCTTCAAAATTGAATAAAAATGTATATACGCCACGTGAATTAAACATTTATTAACTCAAAGATATGATCTCACTCGCACTACGTGCTCGTGAGCTCAACATCTTTTCGTGAATAAACATATTTTTAATTCACTGGGTGTATAATATTTTGTTATGTTTAAATACATCCAGCCATGTTTTTTA
>CALNHX010010773.1:0-37432 GCA_940337035.1 Agriotes lineatus | reverse complement strand
GGCAATAGCCTCATGCATCACCCCTAAATAAATGAAGCCGTGGATGAGTCAGGAAGGAGGACTGTACCCGTCTGTACCGGACGCGGGCTGCTGGTCCAACAATGACGGCCTACGTAATGATGACTCAGACTGGACGGCCGACTAATCCTTTCCTAAAAGACTTCCCGTCAAGCCGTAACCACAAAGATAATTAAATGGAGAAGAGAAATGAATATACATGTAATACGAATTTACCTACTCATAATAACTTCAGAGACAATCCGTTGCCAAATTGGAGACAAAAACTGCATTTTTTGCACTTGCGGGACTAAAGTTGGCACTTTAGTCACTTATTTCAGGGACTAAAGTAGCTCATTTTATCTCTAGGGACAGAAGTAATTACTTTAGCCCCTAGGGACTAAAGTAAAAAATGTTACCGTATCTATGGTAATCTATGGTAAATTCGGGGTTAACAGGTTAGGTTTCGCGTCAGTTTTGACATAAACTGACGCAAAACCTCATCTATTAACCTCGAATTTGACATAATTGTGAGCTCTTGTCATAATGACTTACAGTGCCACCAACTTTAAAATTTAGCAAAGGCTACTAATTTTAAAATAATTGTAACTAAAATGTCAATAAATGACGTTTAAAAAAACGGGTTTTCGTTTTAAATCTTCCTGCAACGTGAAAAAAATAGTATATGCAATTCGGAGAGAAAGCTATTTTGCTTCAGTGCAATTTCTGACTCTCGGGCTTCGCCCTCGAGTCAGAAATTGTACCTCAGCAAAATAACGCATTTCTCTCCCTCATTGCATAACCTACTATTACATTTTTTAAAACTTACCTTGAACACACAATCTTTCTTTATTTCTTTCTCTATATCCTTATGCCCTTTTAGTGACCGTACGCACAATAGCAGAATAAAATGTAGTAGACCGCAAAAATACATAAAAACAGTACCTAATTCAAACTGAGATTGATGAAATCCGTAGAGAAGTGAGCAGTGAGATCCATGACGTTGTGAAAGCACGGAAACTTGAAGAAAGTAAACCACAAGGGCTAAACCCACAATATAATAACATCACTGAAAATATGAACAAATTGGAAGCTGCATAAAGAAAGTATCGAATTACTTTGACTTCATTCGTTATTTTTAAACTTGTTAATAAATCGACCAATAAATCATATACAAGCAGCAAAACAAGCGTTATCATAGATAACGAAACAACTTCAAAGTCTACTATTTGATTTTCATACTTCCTTATATGCAGCTGACACTCCTGTAATTGAACTCAGTGGTCAAAATGTCTTTAATTGGAAAACGGCACGTACTAACCACATCCAGAAAAAAGAACTTTTATGACGTACATGCCTTCAAAAACAAAATGACATCTTTAGAACTGAGATAAATATAATCCGTGAATACCTCAATAATAACAATAGCAGGAAGATTTTTTTTGCGGTGTAGGAGGGGAAATCTTCTAAAGACCCTGGACGTTTCTTCCAGAAGTGCGGATTCAACTGGCAATGTCGACCAGTCGCCTACCTGCTAAAACCTCCCTATCCATAGCCGCAACGGCACCGCCTTTAAGGCATTTCTTCATCGCACGCTATCCCTTGTGTATCTGCTCTCTGTGTCTTTCTTTCTGTTTACACTTTTTCTTATGCTATTTTTTTTAGCAGGCTTTTTTTTACTCTTATCTAGCTTTCCCTTTCTTCCTGTTCTTTAGTTTTCAGTATGGTGGTGATTGTTTTGTGGTTCTCTTTCCATACAGCTTCGTCTCTTAGCATGTATTCCACTATGTTATCAGGTGTTCTATCATCTCTACTCAGTATTGTTCCCCTTCTTTCTTCCTCCCATCTTACGCATTCTTTAACTGTATGCCATACCGTGTCGCATCTTTGGCAGTAGTTACAGTTTTCGTTCTCTGTAATACACATTCTATGTAGATATTGCTTAAAACATCCATGACCAGTAAGGAACTGTGACAGGAAATAATCAATCTCCCCATCAATCTCTATCCATCTACTTAAATCTTTTATTAGTGTTTTAGTCCATCTTCCAATTGTTGCTTCCTCCTGCCACTCTTGCGTCTATATTCTTAGTGTCTCTTCTCGCGAAGCTGTTTTTCCTGGCTCTTGTATTCTGGCCTCTGTTATAATTCCTCTCTTCCACCAGTAGATGGATAGGGATTACCCCTGCTACCACTTGTATGGCTCACGTTGACACCGTTCTGTAAGCCCTTGCGATTTTAAGAGAGTATTTCCTTTGTACTTTTTCTACCATCTTCTTGTACCTCTTCATTCGGATCCATTCTTTCCATATTGTGGCACCATATAACAATATATTATCTGCTACGCTGCTTAGTAGCTTCCTTTTTCCACTGCTTGGTCCACCGATGTTTGGCATGATTCTATTAAGTGCGTTCACTATTTTTTCCGTTTTTGCTACACTTTTACGTATATGCACCGCCATGGAAATGTTTCTTGCGATTTCTATACCCAGGTATCTTACACTGGGTGCATTTTCAACGCGTTGCCTTCCTATTGTTATGTTAATATTTTTAATGGTATATCTACCATTTAATATTACCATTTCTGTTTTGGCAGGTGCTAGGTTTAGTCCCTTGTCCTCCAGCCATCCCTCGATTCTCGTAACCGCCTACTCGGCGTTCTCCTTTAGCTCTTCCTTATCTCTGCCTCTAACCACTAGAGCCAGGTCATCCGCATATGCGATGCTGGTGGTTCCACTTGGCATTTCCAGTCTGAGAACGTCATCGTAATATATGTTCCACAGAAGCGTGCCTAAAATAGAACCCTGTGGAACATCACAAGTCATTGGCATTTCTTTCGTACCGCCCGACATATATCTGTCTATCCTGCAGATAATCACTCAGTATTCGGATTAAGTAATCCTGTATCTGCAATTCCCTGAGCTTGTCTATTACTCCGTTCTATGGTATACTGTTAAATTGAACTCAGTGGTAAAATGTCTTTAATTGGAAAACGGCACGTACTAACCACATCCAGAAAAAAGGACCTTTATGGCGTACATGCCTTCAAAAACAAATTGACATCTTTAGAACTGAGATAAATATAATCCGTGAATACCTCATAATAACAATAGCAGGAAGGTTTGAAAGAAACCCCCACGACCCAATATTCGGACAGAAACTTACCAGCTACCAAGATGAACTACGACAAAAACTGAACGCTAAGGGCGCAAGACTACATCGCTACAACGAAACTTCTAAATAAAAAAAGCAGAACCGTCAATTTCAATACAACTACAAAGTTGATTAAAAAATGTTTAAAACGTATTGGCAGGAAATATAGTTCACTCCATCTAATTATAACGAACAAGCGGCTACCAGAAATTCAACAGTATAAACAAACGCCTCAAATGCTGGATATGCATGTTACGATCGATGATATCAAAATATGCACTAGTAAAAACCGAATTGGAAAGCGACCGGACTTGATAATTTACATAATTTTGTGCTCAAACTATTTGTATCAGTTCATCCATTGCTAGCCAAATACTTCAACGAAATACTGCAGAAATCTGAGGAATTTCCAAATTCTTTTAGCACATGGCGTTACTTATCTTTTATTCAAAATAGGTGACAAACGACCCAAATATCAGTACTGTACAAATTAATTGCATCAGTGTTTCACCTAAAAATATATGATCATTGCCTTCGTAACAATATCATTCGTTTTGATTTTGAACAAAAAGGATGCATCAAAAACACCTTAGGATGCAAGGAACAACTTACCATTGACGCCATCATTATTAATCAAACCGAATCTAAACATCGTAACGTCAGTATGAGTTATATATTGACTGTCAAAAGGCCTTTGATTCATTCCCTCACGATTGGTTACTGAAAGTCCTTGATATGTATCCTGTGTTCCAAAAAAAAAAAAACTCATTGAGGTTAGGCCTTGAAAAGAAAGATGTCTTAACTTAAGTCTGTAGGTGAATGTCAGACTGCATTTTGTTTATGAAAACATTTGTCACTGTGACGGACACTGCATTAAGTTTACTTGTTTCAAGCAAAAAGGAAAATAAGATGGCATTTACACAACAACGGGTGTATTAATCATAACAGTCAATAAAAGTAATTTTTATCTAGTGTTTTGTATATTTTTAGGAAAATAGTTCAAGATGGTAGTTCATTTGCTTTGGGTATCTAGTTATGGCAAACTTCAATTTGATCATGGCATGCTGCGAATGACTTTTTTTTAAGCACACGATATAAATTAAATCCATATACTATTATACTACTTGCAAACGCAAATAGAGATAAATAATAACCTTCTTTCAACAATAAAAAAGAGATATATCAAGACGACACATTAAGTCCGTTGCGATTCTGTTTGTCGCTAAAGCCACTATATCAGTTATTAAATGCTATTTCATACCCTATAACTCAACCCGCATGTATTATTTTGGCAATTTACTCTATGGGCTGTTTCTATGGGATGGATTAACTCCTATAGAATTTTCAAGTTTCTACGTCTTTTGGAAGCGGTCGAAAGTGAAAAGCTGAATTTTTTTGAGGCCCCTATATTAAATTGTCAAGATTTAGGATTTTCCACATCAACCTTAGGTTTCAAGGAATGTCTGCTTCAAATTTCAGGTTTGTAAGTAATCGAGAAGTACAAAAATAAGTCAGTCACCTTTTTTGCAACAGACGCGAGTGGATTCTGTATATGTAGATTGATGATGAACCTTTATTCAGAAAATCTACTCGCCTAAAGGAACTTGCCAGAACCGTCAATACCTTCACTGAAGACATCAAGATGTCGTTTGGTCTAGATAAGTGCGCTGAAATACACCTAAAGAGGGGAAAACTTACACATATTCGTGATAAAAGTTGCACCTACCATCGGATGATGCCCGAAGACAACTATAAGTATTTAAGGATCGAACAAACGTATTAATCAAATCTTACTAAAAAAGGAGTTCAAGGAGAAATACAAAGGCAGACTGAATAAACTACTCAATACAAAACTAAGCTCCAAAAATTTAATAAATCCGATGAACACCTTTTCCGTACCTGTCTGTCATCACGTACTCGTTTGGAATTCTGAAATACTCCGATACCGATCTTAACGAGTTAGACCGAATAACAAGAACAGCTCCCACCTGACGAGTACCTGGATATGAGGGTGGTAGAGGTCTGATAAATATATTCTATCTCTGTAAATCTCAGGAAAACAGTATGCGTTTGTATTTGTAGAACACTGAAAATCTCCTTATGCGCAAAATAACCGAATTAGACTTAAACCATACGCCACTCAATTTATGCGATCGACAACCAGCCTCTCAAGATGTTAGAATAAATTAGAAAGTCCACCAGATTTGGTAGAATAAAGTATTGCACAGAAAAGATCCATCCTCATCGAATAACCTCCAGAACGATATAGTCGCTATTGTGGTTGGAAGAGGCATATCTCCAGGCTGAAACAGAAGGATTCATCATAGCTATCCAAGACCGCATTATTCGAACAAGAAATTATGAAAAGTTTATTTTAAAAACCCTGAAATTATAGATATATGTAGAATGCATAACTTACCTGGAGAAACCATAGGGGATATAATAGCGGGGTGTTTATTTCTATCCAACACCGTATACTTAAGAAGGCAGAATCAGGTCACCAAAATAATTCATAATTCATCGTTAGTTAGCCCTGCAATATAACATAGCAAAAAATTCACCACCGTTCTATAAATACTTCCATCTACAGTTCTCGAATCGAAAGACATCGTACTCTATTGAAACAGACCGGTAATCACAGATAGAACAGTAAACTACTATAGCCGTGATATAGTCATCGATATCACAAAAACACTGCTGGAGCCTGTGGTTTGAATCAGACACAATTTGTTGAAAACACCTAACCACACAAATATTTAACAATCACTAAATACGTATTTCAACAGCTAAGTTGCCATCTTAAGTAGTCTTGAAGCGAGACAAAACCAGGAGAGTTGGCCGAAGATGTGGTATTCACCAAATTGCCAGTGAAAGTCAGCAATCCCGCACATTCTAACGCTATTTATACTATCTGACCCGGAGGGCGTATCCTACGCGGCGAATCAGGTGTCAACTTCAACAAAGCGTAAAGAGCAGAGTAGGGGATGGGACCTCCAACTTTGTTCAAAATTTTATTATCTTAATTCTTAAAAATGGCCAAACTTTCAAAACAATTTAGCTGCTTTGCTGAAGGGAACGCCTTTATAATTTTTAGGTCAGTTTCAATAATACCACGACCCGTTTCGTAAATACGTTGGGCAATATTAGATTTCGAATCTATTGAATCGAAAATGAGCTACATGCTCTTTAAACCTAGTACCAAAATTACGACGTGTTTGCCCAATATAATTAGAACCACATCGGGAACAATGGGAACACAATATCCAGATTTCCCTAAAGTCTTAAGCTTGTCTTTTGGATTCCTCAATGAATTTCGAATATTGTTGTTTGAAGTATAAACAACTTTATAACCTGAATCTTTACAAATTCTCTCTGGCCCTTTATAGCCGGGTGAAACGGAATTTTGATATACTTTTCATTGGATCGTTGACTTCTAAGACTGACCAGAGTTGTGGAATTTCGAACATGCAAATTTGTTTTTTTGTTGTTGTGTCGGTAATTTTAGAAGAGACACCATTGTACACAGCGATGTTTTTAATGGTCTGTTCGGTGTTATAGCGTTTAAAGGAAAAGTTAGCAGTCAATAGGCCCTCCGAGTCAGATATTATAAATAGCGTTAGAGAGACACTCACTGTTGGTTCCTTTGATGTCAAAATACGGATTTGAATGACCTTGAACGGCTCTTGGGGTGTAGTTTCCGATATTACCAACCGATGGCGCCACTAATTTACCACGTCAAGGTTGGGATAGAGTCTCTATAATATTAAAATGATCAGGAACTCTTGGTTGGGATAAGATCTCTAAATCACGTTAGGGAACATGATTTAGTGATCTTAGGTTGGGACTCGTTGTTTTTCCATCTGGCGGCCAAGCTTATAAATTAACCCCCCCCCCCCCTCCGACTCGCTGTCCATGGCACTCTAGATAGGTTTCAACATTTGGCATGAGTGTCTCTACTTGTTCGATTTATATACGCTGGTTTAGTCTCGCTTCAAGGCTACTGAAGATGACAGCTTATCTGTCGAAATACGTATTTAGCGGTTGTTAAATATTTGTGTTGTTAACCCCTAACCGAATTGTATTGATATAACTAACAAAAAAGACAGCGTTATTTACCTTGGATGCCCGCTGACGAACAACCTACCGAAAGAGAGAGAAATAGTGGATAAATATCAAAATCTAACAGTAGTAATCCAACATACTTGGGGAATTAAACGACGTTCGAATAATCCCCATTATAATATCAGTTACAGGGGTAGTCACAAAACGGTTTGCCAAGTTTCTGCACCAGTTGTATATTCTGTAAGGTTTTATATGAACCATTCAAAAAATGGCTATTGTACAGACGTGTAACATTACATGCAAGTGTTTAAATGTTTGATAAAATAAGATGAATTTCTTCTCTGATTAACATAAAATATCCGTCACTGACCGGTAAAACCCAGAAAAAGAAAAACTACCTAATAATAATTTATTGCGTTTCAAATAAAAGCAAATAAATTGCTTTATAAAAGAACAAAAACAATATGCAGTGGTGGGCAGAAAGAAGTATGGAAACACGTATATACCTCTATAACATTGAAGAGATTACTTTGAAATTTAGTGCATATGTAGTATTCGTTATTTTAGGCAAAATGAAAGTATCCCTATTGTAACACAACTTCCGATTTAACCCGAAGTTGCACAGAACTAAAGATTTTTAAATGGAACACCCTGTATATATTCAGTATTCAAATAGACAATTTGATTTAGAATTCAAAAACTGACAGTTTTGTACATTTATTAAAAACGTAAATTATGAGAATGACAACGAAGTTAATGAGTCAGAGCCATTTTGAACTTACACTAATTGCATACACTTTAAATTACATTATTTGACAGATCTAATTGTTCTTTACCATGATTTTGTTTTTACTTTGAAAGGCTATTGTGACGGCAAAAATTTATCGATATTGATTGTGGTGTTGATGAAAAAGCTCAATAAATATACAAAACCAGATATTTTTGAATTCGTCAGATTTTCTATCAAAATTACTTCTGTCACAATTTTGATGCTATAGAAACCGACTTCTACTCCCAGTCGTGGAAAAATATTGTTTATTTTGTCCTCGATGTTGTGACTATATTAGCTCTTTTTTCAAAAATAGTGTTCTCCATTCTAATTTGTAACTACTTCCGGAAAACTAGGCTTTTCCCTTGAAAGCGCGATGTGGGTTGGTAGGTGCCCAGAAGATTCGAGTATAGATATAAAATCTCTGGCTACTTCAGGTCATCGACGGCCAGTGGATATTTTGTTTAAAAAAAACTACCATGTCCGGAAGTAATCAGGAAGCTGCGGCGATGCAACAACAAGACCAAGACTGCCCCTGCGTCGAAGTCTCATCGGAAGAAATCTGCACTCAAAACGTTACTCAAAGAAAATCCCATACAAACACGTGCGTAGCTTTAGAAGCAACAATTATAGATTTCCGAAAAGAAAATGGAGGCAGTATCG
The DNA here is from genome assembly GCA_940337035.1 of Agriotes lineatus. NCBI lineage: Eukaryota > Metazoa > Arthropoda > Insecta > Coleoptera > Elateridae > Agriotes > Agriotes lineatus. Next base: position 28,789 of record CALNHX010010773.1, on the reverse strand, counting down.
CCGAAGAGCTATCCTCTACCTCGAAACTGCGCACACGAGATTTTAGAGGCTACTTAAACTTTGTGCACAATTTGCAACAAACTCGATCATTTTCTATGAACATTCTGAAAACTCCTTGGAAACATTTCCAGAAGTTTGCTGCCTGGTTGTTGAAAATGTTCACACGAAGCTTACTGAGGTTGTATCAAACTTGATAGTTTCACTAATAGGGCGAGACTAATTTACCAAAATTATGACTTCAACTAACTTGTGAAACATAATACATATACGATTCCCATATGAATGCAAGCAGCTCATAACACGTATGAAGGGTTGTGTGTCAATTTACTTTCACGCCCGTGCGCAGCATAATTAATTTACACATTTATTCCATCCAAACAGACATAAAAACAGTACCAGACAAAATTTCACCGTCTTGGCCAGACAAAAACTTAAATCTGTCAAGCACGAAGCCCCTCGTGATGCGAATAGGGGAAGTCGCAGGTTAACGTGCAGACGCAAGAAACGAGTCATCGCGCGGTTTCTGGTTTCCCACGGCGGCGGTCTTGTCATATTCCTAACAATAACTCCCCCTTTTCTTTGTCGCGCCGTACCAATGCTAACTTTACAACTCTTTCAACAGCCGCTTTCGTGCGTTATGGCTCCGCCGAGCACCGGTTTTTACCCTGGCCAGGTAATTAAGACGACTCCGTTTTTACGGCTTCTTGTGGCGTTATTGCGTGTGAATGCGGACTGCGTCTCTGGGGCAGACGCGATTGCAAATCTATACGTCTGCGTAGGGGATGTCGCTAATTATTCATAACTTTTGCAGGCTAGCTTCGTAACTATTGTGATTAGAAAATGCTAATAGCCATGTCTCCATGTCCTTTTACTTCCTTTTACGATAAAGGTTTCATTAGTGTTTTACATACTGTACATTTGATTTTCCTGGGCAAATTTGATGACATGCGTTTCAACAGTCCGTGATAACACTTGCTAGCTAGGAGAATTCTCCACTTTATTTCAGTGCTGACATTATTTTTGCTATTGATAAGTGACCTGAGATGTATGAATTCCTCAACTACTTCTTTCTTGCCCCCGTTGACCAATAATGTAGTTTTCCTGTAGTTGATGTCCTTTATGTGAGCTAAGCATGCATTTTGTTTTCTCTTCATTTATGACGAGTCCCATGTTCATAGCAGATCTTCTCAATCACGTGAATGCCTCTACAGCCGCTTCTTTTGATGTGGCTACTGTGTCTATATCGTCAGCGTAGGTGAATATTTGCACAGATTTATTGATGATCGAGCCCGTCGTGTTGATTTTACTCTCTGGTACCTTTTTCTAGTGCAATGTTAAATAGTATACATGGCAGAGGCTCCCCTTGCCGTAGTCCAATTTGGCTGTAAAATGCTCGGAATTGGTCATTTTGTATTCGTACTTTACTGGTGACGTTCTTCATTATTCATGCGATTAACTCTTCTGGTATTTGAAATTTGCGCATTGCTTGGTCAAGTGATTCTCTTTGTACGCTGTCATATGCTTTGCTAAAGTCAATAAATATGTGATGTGTTTCTACTTTATATTCAAGGCACTTTTCCATGATTTGTGAATATATACCGCACCCTTAAACGAGGGGTCGGCACAGCCCTAGCTAGCTCTAACTCTCGGCGGAATAATGGTGTGAGTAAGGACTAGGTAGCGATGCTTAGGATTAAAAATAAACATAAATTGACAAATTTTGGACGCCTGTCGTTAAACACAACATAAAACAAATCTAGCTACCAAAACAAATTACCACCTCTTACTTCAACCTAAATCTTAAAAGAACACTAGCAGGTTTATGAGGGATCGTAATTCAGTACAAAGAAAAAATAGACCAGCAACAGTTAATAGAATTTAATATTATCAACGGGGTTGCAGTTAACATCATAATTAAAGCTGGAGGCTCAATAAGGCCCAGAATTGTAAAGTAACAAATAAATGAGTGAATTATGAAAATTTGAAACACATTGTATGCAATAGATTAAAAATTCCGAACGGCAGCAATAGTAACGGCTGGGCTGATAAAGAAGCACGCGAACCCAGGCTTGTAAACTTTTACAATGGAAATTACAATAAGCCGGGTGTCCAAGGACGCTCGTGGAAATAAGTATTAGGTACTATGCCAGACAAAAACTGGGACAACTATTGATAGAGATTTTAGCATAATTTGACTAGCTTAAACGAAGCTTTAAACAATTTACATTTACTAGAACAATAACCGACCATATTAACTGCCCCAGTTTTTATTGTCTTGCATAGTACATACCAAATTTCAGCCACCTTAACTGATGACATTCTAATGCTTCAAGCGCCTTCGTAGGAGGCAGTTGGAAGCACTATCATTGCGGTCTTAAGGAGGGTCTCGCCAACCTCTGCATGGATTGGTTGAATTGGGGCCCTCAAGCGGATACAGGCGGCCGCTGTTGCTGGCGGAAAGTCCAGCCGTCTCCAAAACTGCTCACATCTGGGGCACACCGCAAAAGCCGTTTGCTACGATGAATCCGGCAACAGGAGCAGATCGCTAGAAACCTTCAATCCTTCTGCGCTTGATGCCTGGGAACCGGTGGTTTGCAGTAAGGGCATAGAATCAGGTCTAATTACCAGTAAATTAGAACGCACAAGAAAAAACTAAAAAGGAAAATCTCACCACAGCTGGAAATCGGCCGGAAAGTGCTTGAAGAGACGTCGCTATGCATACTTCAATTGTTACAGAAACTTGAGGCTTCCATAGCTTGCCAGTTAAAACTGTGCCAAATCCCCGGAGGTGGCTTCTAAATAAGGTGTTTCGAGCCGAGCCTGCTTTGACCAAGGCTCGTTATCGAAAGAAAGGCCATACCGAGAAATTCGGAGGTCGGACGTTCCTTGGGAAAAATCGAAATCACGCGAAAGGCCCGGGAAAACCATATTCGAAAGCAAACTGCCCCGAAGAACTATTTAGTAACGTAACGCAAAATGAAATGGGGCGTTGAATTCTGGGTAGAGCGATTTAATAATCACCGATATGCAGTCCTAAGACAAAATCTAGTAAAGCCCTCTTGATAACGTTTTTTAACGCACGTTAGATCGCTGGAAAGCTATGCTATTGTAGTTTTCAACTGTTTATTGAAATTCGTAGTGTTCCATTTAAAAAACATGGTTTTCTATTGTTTTAGTACGTTTTGTGCGATAATTCGGTCATGAAGAATTTTTATGGCCAAGTGAAATTTGTTTTGTATTTTTTTGTTGAATTTTTAGTGTTTTTGCGTAAGTCATGACTTACTTTAAGTAAACATTTTTTAATTTTAAAAATTATAAAATCGAACATGTTTGTGTAAGGATGCTATCCTAAAGAATTTTAAGCTAATTTTAAATATCTAAAAAAATAGTGGGTGCTCCATTTAAAATACCAAAGTCATGTGTCATTACGAAAAAATAGGGGGCCATGATTTAAATTGATATATTACAATTTGTAGGCCGTGTATACTGGTATTAAAAAAAAAGGTTTTTTATATATCTGTTATTAACAAACACCCTGTATAGAATCTTCCCAGTGTTGTCAAAGGCCTTTCTCTATCCATATATTGAATAATTATTTCACTACGTATTCTCTCACCTTCATCTTATAATATTTAATATTTCTGGGAGAACATGGACTTCACCTGCAGTTTCTTCGTTTTTGTTTGTTTCAGTGATTTCTTCTTTGTATCGTGGTACGCTTCTAATTCTGCTTTTGCCTTCGGCATATTTGTTTCCGTCTTCCTTTTTAAAATTGTATAATTCTTGGTAGAATACCTTTGTTCTTTCCAGGAGTGTTTGTGAATCTGTTATGGTCACTCCATTTTTACTTTATAACTTAGTTATTTCTTTCTGGAGCTTCATGTTCCTTTTGCATTCCTTTGTTTTCTTCTATTATTATTATTTTGGCAACCATATTTTTTTTATATTTTGTTGGTTTTGCCATTTGTCTGGATGTTTTATTAACTACCCTGCATTCTACTGTGTCTTTTTGGTATTCTTTTATCGTCTGTCGCTTTCTTGCTAGCATTTTGTTTTAGTGAGTTCCTTTAGTTTGTTAGTCCTTCTATTTTAAGTGTTTCTTATCCACTAAAAACGTCTTCGTAAATCAATAGCCACAGCTCATGTATGAGTATAATTTGAAGCAAAGCCCTCCGGCCAATTGGGCTGCAAGCTTTATGCATGTACGCATCCACTTATCCACCTACGTACATCAAGAAGAAGTGTGCTTGTTTTTTTAAAATCTTTATATTATCTCAAACGCATATTTCCGCAAAAATGTCGATTTTTTCGTAGTTACAAAACAAAATAATTACCGTAAATAATGAAAATGAATTTAAAATTTAACGACCCCCAAATTTCAAAGGAAGCGCTAATAAGCAACACCTGAGAATCCCGCCTGGGCTCTGCATAAAACAAGCATTTCAATTTGCTTAATGCGCTCTCTTTATTGTCTTATTTAACTGTACATACGTGATAACAGAGTACAGTTTGCATGGCATTATGACTGCAAGCACAGTTATTCAGTCCAGTTGCTTCTCACATAAGAACGCGTTAGACATCTAATTACGGCGCTAATTTGTATGTTACGGTTCGATACCATATTGATATTGTTTTATTGGCCAAATACTCGAGTCTTGATTGCTCAACGTCTCACAATTTTTCTTTCTCTATTTTCATAGCCGGCCTGCATTAGTTGCACGTCGCTAGTTAGCCGACTTTCCTTTAAACGACAATTTACGTTCGACTACATATTTGCGTCTCTCGACAAACGACTTTTTCCCGCTTTTTAGAAATCGGACTGAATACGCAATTGCGCCGCGCTCAAAAACACACGGTAGAAACCTGGACTTGGTTGGCGGTTTGTTGCACTTGCATGTGCACTCTTGAACTTGACGCCGAGGTTAATTGGATCCCAGACGAGGCATGTGGTTTGGTATTAAGAAAGCGACCAATTCAATTAGTCGTAATTAATATCACTTATAGGTGTGCTTTTTGAAAGTGTTTTTGTGGAGAACGGTTCAATGCCCCTTTACATTGTCGCTGCTTATGCTTAATATTGTTATTTAATAGATATTAATTTCAAACCAATTTTATTAAAAAAGTTTTTTTTAAAAAGTTGTAATGGTATCGCTTTACTTTAAAAAAATATTTTTTGCCCTCACACTTAAACGACACATTCATACACAGTAAAATGACTAGAAAATTTTTAGCTTTCAGAGACCCTTAAAACAAAAGTTGCTTTATAGTAATAACTGGTATTTGTTGAAGTTACATACACTTTTGCACTTTACAGATATTTACAACTCTGATGTTTGACGTATCAAAGCGTTTTGATGCAAAACCGACTGCAAAATTTACTTGCTGAATGGCAACGGTGGTTTTGATATTCGGAAGCAACATCTCGAATTTATAGAAAACGTTTAAGAAAATGTAGGCCAAAGAATTTAATGCAATATTCATGCGTTAAGCATTTTTCACACGCCCACATACGAAAGTGCACTTTTCATATAGTCAAGCAGCCACGAAAAATGTCAATATCATTCACCTGGTCGTTATCATAACGAACGTGTTTGTTATGAAAATAATGCACAATTCACAATCATACAGTGGGCTAAATGTCATTTTAACAGAAAGACTACTGATAATCGACTGACATTGTCAGTTGTCACAATAAAGCTGTCACTCATTAAATTGCAAATTTTTGTTTTGTGGTCGTGGAAATAATAGCGTAGGTGCATAACTTGCGCTCGCAAGTGTATCGTACACTCGTATTTTAAATCACTTGATTTTGCTACGCTTCGCCTCGTTTCTTAAATATACTCGCACGATGTATGTCACTTTCGCGACTTGTTATGTACAGGCATTTAGATTTGAAACGGGCCAATTCGTGCCACCTGTATTTATATATATATCATACCTTTTTCTTATCTACACTATTAGAAATAAAGCTTAACAGTATGTATTATTATTCAAGTAGCAGCGTACTATAAGGTTCCGGATGCGGACTCGCTAGTGTAAACGTGCGGGAATTTGCGGATTCAGCATTATAATCCCGAGAACAAAGAACAGCCAAATCGCAACAACTCCGTGGTCCGCGGGAGATGCATTCGCCCCCAAGCTAGTAAAGGGTGCGGATCGGCCTTTTAAAAGTGTTTTTGAAGGTTTGCGTGTGCCAGTAGCCGACGCCGTGCATCTCCAGCCGAGATGCCGATGATTAGAATAGAACATCACCTTGGAAGTGATTCCGCGGTGTTCCGATTCTACATCGCTTGAATCTGCGATTTTGACCTCACGGAGGTACTCAGCGCTGTTCCCGGCTCTTTGGTGGAAAGATTAAAACAAGGTTAGTTCCTGCTTGAAACTGCGCTACGAAATAAGAAAGTATTGACAATATTGTTAGCAATTGTTTTAATGAATAATTGCGCAACCGTGAGCAATGTGTTTGCGGCCCAGATAACGGGGAAATACCGGCAACCATTACGCAGTGATCACGTCATTTGCTGACTCGGCGTCCAGATGATTCCAAGCATCGGCGCATTTTAAAGAATCGACAACTTCGAGTTACGCTTATTTGTGCGCGGAATTACATTATACCTCGCGTTTGTGGACTTTAGCTTTGCATGGATAACTGAACTTTAAGGAACTAGTTAAGTCATTTTCCCATGTGTAGCGCGTAACTGTTTTATGTATTTGGTTGTCTGTGTTTTCTTACAGATTATGTAAACTGTTGGGTTTTTCTTACTGCATGTGTAAGTACAATATTCCAGGTGACAACAAGCTGACCTGAAACAATATTAGCTTTTCCTTAGCCGCACTGACCTTACCGAACTGAATAAGCTAGCGACCCAGGGCATTGTAAGGTAATGGTGCAGTAGAGTGTAGGGCTAGGTAAAACGCCGTGTTACCGATTAGACGTTCGTTAACTATTTGAAAATAATGTCGCTTGCAACGTTTATGAGAAAATTGATACTTGTTGACACTGACAAGTTGGTTTCGTGACATTCAACGGTGTTTTATTTTTGCCATCATATATGACAGCGCTCGGTTTCATTAAAGTACTCCGCTTCGCAGCATGCTTCAAAAATTAAAACATCGGGCTGTAAAACGCAACCTATCGCACTTGTCATGTAAATAAGTATTACCTAACTTAGATAGGGTAATTAATTAACATAAATTTCAATCACACAATTCCATCCCTATAGTACAGCGCATTTAACCTAACTGACCTAAAAACAAACTGTAAAGCTAAAATTAGGTGGGTATGTACTTTATGACCTACTAAATGAGAATCTGTGGTGTTGCAGCACTTGCGCGGTGAGATGTAGTCGCCATATTGGAAATAATTATATAAAGATATTTTTGTCGGGAAAATTTTATTTTGAAAATTTATAATAACATGTATACTCAAAAATGTGTAGATATTAGCCTTTCAACTCACCTCATATGTGGACTTACTCGAATTAAAATAATTTTGCATTTTTAAATGAAATTGTAAGGAAATCAGTAAGGTACAGAAAAATGTTTTTAACGTATTTAACAAAGAGAGCAAGGTAACAACTTTTGTCAGATTGAATAACGGTTGAAGAGTATTCAAAATTATGTATGTACACGAAATAGGTAACAATATATCCATATTTGTAAGAACACTGAAAAGGTAATGAAAATACTAGTTAACCAACATGAATTACATTTATTCTCAAAGAAAAAATATGGCAAAAATTAACTCCGCATCATGGGCATTCTGATCGCTATTCAGACGCTTTACACGCTCGGCTAAAGAAAGCTTTCTCACGTACTTGCTCATTGTTGTATTATGAAGCACGCGGCGGCGACAAGACCGAACGAAGACGAAGTGCACTCGATCGGTGCCGAAGAATACGTGACACACGCACCCAGGCTGGTACAATACGCGTTTGTCTACAAGGATACCAACAGAAGCATGTAGAAAATAAACGCACGCCATAGGAAGGCTGCTGGATATTAATTGATGCCATTTTGAAAATAAAGTTGGTGACTTATTACACGCACCTATAACAAAAAAAAGTTTCTTTACGCACGAGAAAGAGTGATACGTCTCGGTGTGTAGGCATAGGGTAAGATGGAACATTAAAGAGTAGATGAAAATAGAGAAAGTAAGAAGGGCGAATATTTTACTGTGGATGGATACAAACTGAAGGGATCCAACATTCCACAAGTATTGGAGATACGTCGAGGGAGAGAGAAGCATATCAGTGGACGAACACATAGGTAATATCCAACAATCGATGAACATGAGTGAGAAACAGTAATAGTTCTTAGTGGATAGATCTCTACTAAAAAAGAAGAACTTTCAACAGTGTACTTTTTGGGGGCATTTTTAAAGGTAGAGGGTGGACTAAGTTAACGCATATTTAGGCATCAATGTGGATTCGTTGTGTTAACTCAGAGTTGCATTTGTACGTTTATTTATGTAGCTTTTTTACTGTACGACATAGACCAGTGTTACGAAGAGAGACACTTTAATTGTATCCCTCGTCGAATAGTCGCCCGACTGTCTATCCAAGGACTCGACCCGAGGACTCACCTATGGCAAGTCTACCAAACTATTTACTGTGTCACTGAGAAGCAGGTTTAAAAAAATCAGTTGTCTACTCGCACAAGCTGAAGAAGAGGAATATTCGTTACTAGATACACACTGTTTGGTCAAAAGAATGGCTAGCCGAAAATGATTACGAGCTGAAGTGGGGGAACATTTAAGGGCCGATGGTTCCAGGTTAAGCAAGGAGAATAAACTGCTCACAATGAAAAAAAGGTCAGTCAAATCAACTAATATTTCATAAACTACAATATATTTTTAATTCTAGTTATTGTATCACTTAATATGATTGATAGACATTACCATAGTACCAAATCATCAAACATTTGTTCATTTGTTTTCGAGAAGCAACGGTGAAACAAAAATTTGTGCTGTAAAACAATTAACAAAAACTTAGATAGATTCCTTGAAAATGAAAAAAAAAATGATTAAGTCCATAGTACTTATGTATGGTCACTCATTGTACTTAACACCTCAGCACTTCGTGGCATACTTTAAATTAAGTAGCTGCGGAATTCGTTGCCATTCTTTCTGTAAAACTTCCGATAGTTATTCTTCGTTGTTTATCGGCTACCGTTCACCAACTTGTTTCCAAGATAATCCCAAAGGTGCAATTAATATCTGGGCTATAAACTGCCCATATTTTCGCTTGCCAAATATTCTTTTACGATATGAGCCGTATGACGCCGTGCATTATTCTGCTGAACATATGTAAGCCGCACCACCTCTTTCTGCAATAAACGGTATCACACGTGGACGTAGGATATCGTTCTCCCGTCAAAGAACAATTTCTTATCACCAAGTCTGTGCGATCGTTTCAAGTTATGCACGCCCACACCACAACCTATCCACCAACAAAATGTAACGTTTCTTGAACAGCTTCGTTCAAATATCTTTTACTATGTCTTCCTCACACCGTCACACGTCCATCGCAGTAACTCTGCCCAAATCTTAATTCATCCGAAAGGAGAACTCTCAGTTAGCTAAATTCCAATCTACGTGTTGACGGGCAAACTGTCTGCGGGCTGCTCTGTGGCCATCGGATAATTCAGGGAATTTGGCAGATTTCCTTGATTTCATATGAGCTTCATGGTGCCTGTCCCGTACGGTTTGTTTAGACATCCTCGTACCAGTAGTACCACCCAAACGGTTCATTAGGTCCCGAACAGTATTTGTTCGATCGCGTAAAGCCCAAAGACGCATCAATCTGTCTCCCGGGCGGAGATTTTACGTTGAGCGTATTGTCTTCGTACAATTCCTACTTCCAGATATCTAATTCAAACTCTCAAAACAGCCGATTAACTAACATTTAAAATACAGGCAACGTTTCTTTGTGAGCGGTCTTCTTCAAGCAATTTCACCTTTCTGGTTACTTCAGCTTTGCCGATATAACGCTTTGCAGCTACTCTTCCACCAAGAACAATAAAATTCCTGATCGGTTTTGTTATTTTTGATACATTTTTAAAACAACTTAAATTGCCATGACTGTTGACTTTTTGTTTTGAAATTTTTTAATCGTAAACACCAACGTACTGAATTTCTTGTTAGAAATGAATGATTTTGTTAGCCAGAAACCAGTTTCTGATTAACCCCTTTTTGATTTTGAGCAGTTTATTTATCAGTAGATAGACACAGGAAGAAGACGACATATTAAACAATCGATGGACACAAAGTATAAAGGGGGAAGCAAAGCTAAGCTGTGAGGTGTGTTATTTTGGCTTCCCCACAAATAATCCATTTAAAAACCCATTTTTTCCAATTCAATGTTTTATAATTAGTGCATAATTAGTGCAGTGTCTTTTGGGTAGGCTGTAGAAGGGTTGTTATGATTCGTAGCCCCCTACAGGAGTTTTAAAAAGTGTTGAATAGTACGTCGAGTGATAGCTGGTGTTCCTGTGTTAGTTTTTGGGTCTGTTTCGAGATTAGCACAGCCCTGGAAGCGGGAAGAAGGCAGCGACATTCATACTGAACAGTGCGGAGCCCTAGGATTAGGACAAAGACGGAGTTGTAAGCAATTTTGGAGTGGTGCAAGTTGCAGGCGGTTTGTTACAGCAGGCCAACGAAGAGAAAGAGAAGCCCCTGTCCGTCGTGGGACTTGCTGTGGGGACGCCTGGTGTCTTATTTTGCATCAGGGAAGCCAAATAAGGTTAGAAAGTTATCCTAAAAATAGAATTTGGTGAAATTTTTAAATTGGCGTCGGTTTTTGCACATTTCCGGAAGTAGCGCAGCGTCAGTGTTTTGTTGTGGCGTCTATTTACTTACGTTTGTTAAATCACTTAGGCAACGCACTCGTACGTAATCACTGATGTAATTATTAATACAAAGCCAACTTGCTTTGATAAATTGTGAGGTTGGAGCGCCATGTTTGTAAAGTTGTTCCCATCAGTTGAAATATCTAATTTATTAGCCATCCCATTGGATAAACAAGCGATGGCTAAAGCGATTATTTTAAAAAATCACAATAATTATCTTAACAGCAAATGTGTTGCCTATAATATTTAATCATATTTGCTAGGATGTAGAAAACCCAACCCTTCGAAATAATAGAGTCATTTATTTAAATAAAAATGTAATAGTACTAATATCAAATCATAAACACATCATGACGCGAAAGAATATTTTACTGTAGATAGACGCAAGCTTAAGATATGAAAGTCGTCTTCGGGGGCGATATTTGCGCTGAGACACAATGCAGTTCTCGTCAAGGAATCTTCGTCGCTTCTTAACGCATGCCTGTACCATCGAAGTCGTCGCTCGCATCTTCTCGAAAATCGGTGCGGTGCAATGCCCATCCTCTTCCTTACATCCTCCTTCTTATACCACCTTAATTAAATTTGAAGTAAGTCTATTTTATTACTTCCTTTTACTATAAAGGAAAGTATTGGATTCACCCCAAAAAATCGAAATTGAGTTTTCAACAAATCTTCACGTTTTAAAGTCCCCTGAATCCAAAAAACTTGTTTTTGTTCATTGGTCTGTCTGTCTGTGTGTGTGTCTGTCTGTGATCAGAATATCTCAAAAACGAAAAAAGGTATGGCGTTGAAACTTCATATATAAGTTTTGTGTACTATGTAGATGCGACAGCAAGCTTTTGAAGAAAATCGCATATAACCGGAAGTAGGTGTTTACTCTTGTGATTTTTCAGTTTTTTCGATTTTTTCAAAAATTGCCATAACGATTTTTTTAACTTTACATTGTTACTACATTTTTAATGTGTATTGATGTGAGATAGGTGATTTTCCAGTTGAATACCTCTAAAATGGGTTTCTTTTGTTTTTTCCTATTTTTTTTAACTCCTATTTTAAATAGAACGTCCAGTGTATTATTACATTTTTGAATTCAGCTTAAAATTTTAGAGAAAATTTTTCTCTATTGTGGCTCCATTTTGTATGGTTTATGTAGAATTTGTAATTTTTGACAAATTCTTAAAAAATTAAAAATCTAATTTTTTGCTAATTATAAGATCACTGTAAAAGGAAGTTGTGTGAGTGTATCACACCAGATTTTATTTTATTAATTTTTTCGGGCGAAACGTTAACACACTTTAACGTTTATGTCTCCACTATTCTGAGTCTGATAATTGCTAAAGCTTACACGAATTTAGCTTTGTAGCTTCAGCTTTTTGTATTCTCCTGTAGATTTCTCAATAAATAAATTAACCTTATATGACTGTTTTTATATAGAAAATTATTATAAAACCGATACATATAACTACATTAACAAATAAGAAGCAGCAGCTGAATTGCAGGTCTGTACTTGATATATTGGAATCCAGCTTGTCCAAGTCGCATAGTACCAGTTCCTTTCTTTGTCGCTACGAGTGAAAGCAGTATTCGTCTGTGCAGTCATATATACAGTGTGACCAGTGAAGTCCGCATCATATGGGATTTTTTTTATTAATAGCTTTTTTCGAAATTTGACTTTGGCATCAATTTGTGCTTCGATCGAGATGAAAATTAACCAAAAAAATAGTAGTCACGTCATTCGCATTATCTGTCAAATTTAATTTTTTTTTTTAAATTAAAAGTGGGGTTATTTCTCAAAATATCGAAAAAAGTTATTAGAAAAAGTTTTTCTAAATGCAAATTTTAGCCCATATGCAAAATTTCAGCTGTATAAGATAATTTTGATTTTTTGCCCATTTTTTTTAAATTGCATCATTGCAGCAAAATAAGACTCAACGCAACCTACATAAAACTTCTTAGTTTTGACAATGCTTTATTTCACACACATTTTATTTAAAGTAGCGCCATATTAAATGTGTGTTTTTCTACAAAATCCAAATAGGGCTATTAAAATTTGGTCACATGTGATGCAAAGTTTATTTGTTTTTGACCCTGTATAATGTAACTTCATAAAATAACGTGTATTACTTTTAGACACAAACTGCGTTTTCAAAAATAGTTATTTTATGGAGTTACATTATAGAGGGTCAAAAACAAATAAACTTTGCATCACATGTGACCAAATTTTAATAGCCCTATTTGGATTTTGTAGAAAAAACACATATTTAATATGGCGCTACGTTAAAGAAAATGTGTCTGGAATAAAGCATTGTCAAAACTAAGAAGTTTTATGTAGGTTGCGTTGAGTCTTATTTTGCAGCAGTGGTGCAATTTAAAAAAAATGGGCAAAAAATCAAAATTATCTGATACAGCTGAAATTTTGCATATGGGCTAAAATTTGCATTTAGAAAAACTTTTTCTAATAACTTTTTTCGATATTTTGAGAAATAACCCCACTTTTGAATTTTTTTTGAAAAAAAAATAAAATTTGACAGATAATGCGAATGACGTGACTACTATTTTTTTGGTTAATTTTCATCTCGATCGAAGCACAAATTGATGCCAAAGTCAAATTTCGAAAAAAGCTATTAATAAAAAAAAATCCCATATGATGCGGACTTTACTGGTCACACTGTATGTTTAGATAAATTCGAATATTGCTTTGTTATTAAATTTATTACATGTGGCTGAAGATTTTGGACGTTTCAATAAATTGGTCTAAATAAACTGCGTTTTATTATTCACTAAATGAAAACTATAAAACAAGAGCTTTGTTTTTATTCTCATGGATTAATTACATGATAACCCAAGTAGAGTGAATGTGTAGTTAAAACTAGAAAAATCATAATCTATTCCTTCTTATTTGATAGACATAATTTTGGGACACCCTTGCGTGTATCACATTTTCACTGTTGATGGTAGCTATATGGTTGTAGTAAAGGCGTCATGAAATATACGGCCGTATGTAGTGATTAATTCAAAGTCTACTAATTAATTTGAGATTCCGCCCGTAACTGCTGAACGATTCAAACAATTTCCATGAATTCCGAATATCACCATATTCATAACAATCCCGGAATTTTAGCTTAATTAAATAATAACGACCCCGGCAGTCGATAATTACAAATTCCTCTAAATTAGCTAACATGTTAATTTTCGCAACCATGTGCGGTAAGCTCGGGTCCGTTCTTTCTTCGTATGCTAATTGGGTTTAGCTTTAGAGCATCGCGGTGGTCTGCACGCAAGCTGGACGCACCTGCATAGAACGCACCGTGGAGGACACCATTTCCTGTAGGTCGGGCTAAATTGCAGAAATTAAGCCTTGCGCGATGCAACTCGGGCGGAGTACATTAAACCAGCCGAATAATTACCACGAAACGCTGCCGTATCTAATCTAAAATTCTAGACCGTCGTTTTGACTGTTGGGGATTAATGATTCCATACAATTTGTTAAATCATCAGGCAATTTCCTGCCGCCATTGTCATTAGCGGCCAGATCTCTTTATCGCGGTAAAATTACGGGAGTCACTAATTTCGGCAGACAGGTCGACGCCTAGTCCGGAATCCCGTTTATCTTATTAAGAACTCTTTGGAATTGACGGAGCTCGTGCCGAGTGTCACAAACTCTCAACAGTTGAACAACGATATTTACCAAAATGTGTATTACGAGGGAGTAATGAATGTGCGTCCATCAAACTTATAGTCATTTGTTTGTAGTAACATTCTTAAATAATTCTACGCAGTTTGTTAAATGAAAAAAAAATGTTTTCTATGGTTTAGTCATCCGCTTGACTGGCGGCTTTCGTATTCATTGTTTTGTGGTCTTTACGCCTCGACTTCTCCATTATTCCTTTTATACAAGGTGTATTATAATAACCCTGACAAGCTTCCGGGGGTCATACAGAACGTTGAGACATGAACATTTTACATCTTTTCTTTTAAGTAAATTAAGTTTTCTAGTACATAGTTTTTGAATTGTTTAATAAAATTTTGAGCGTGACGCATGTGTTTTTACAAATTATTCACTCGAGAAATGACCCGTCTCGACCTGGTGGCCTCTCTTTTCTCTCTTGGAATATAACACACTGATACCATAAATAACTCTTTTTGTTCAAATTAAGAAAATACATTTTTTTGTTGAAAACATTGTTTTGGAGGAACGATGTTTTTATCAAATTTTTAAATAAAGCAACATTTTAAAATGTGTTAAAGACTAAGAAGTTTTATTCAAATTTGATCCGAATCGTGACTGGAAGGAGACTAGACCCCGTCTGGAATTGTTTTATAAAAATAAAATCAGATCACAATAAATGCGTTAGGGCAAAATGTAATAAACGTAGCAAAGAAATGACAAGTTAGTGGCACACTTGAAAATTAAACATGTCATGTAAAGGTGTTTATAGAGTCCTTTGTTCCTGTAATGCTGCATGCATTGGTCAAACAGGACGTTCAGTAAAAACTCGTACCTTTGAACACCAGCATTTCCTCAAGTCAGGTCTCGTTTCATCAGCACTCATCGCCGAACACCAACGTGATACCTGCAATAATGTTCTTTTTCATGAAACAGCAGAAAGATTCGCAGTCATTGAAATTTACAAACACCCTAATAATCTCAATCGAGACGAAGGCTATCCTCTTCCCTATATGTGGAATGCTCTAATTTCTAAACCCCTCCCATCGCCCCTTTCACTCAACCGCGTTGACACTTACCTATAAATTTCGCCTTCCTCCTTCCGCTCATGGGCGAAACGTTGAGTTCAATCTCAATAACGACCTTTTTCATGGTGGATGGCAATTAAGAACATAGGCGGATCCAGGGACTTCCTGGGGGGGGGGGGGGGGGGGGGGGTCAACTAATTTTTGTAGATTGAACAATAAGGCTAAACTAATAGTTTAGGTAGGTAATGCCCACTATGGGATGGTACTAGGTAGATATTTACAATAAAAGAGGTAAAAAATAAAAATTGATTTTTCATATTTTTTTCGATTTCAACAAATAAAAGACAATTTAAATTAACACTATACTTAAAAAAGGAATATTGAACCGTTATTTTAGCTATACCGGGTGAGCCATTTTAATCTTTGGACGCGTTTATCTAGTGAGGGAAGCAAGATGCTGAAAAGGGTGAAGGGGGACAACTTTTGGCACCAAAATCCACTCACCCCTCGTATGCCCCCCCCCCCCGAGGGGGAGGGGGTCAACTTTCAAATTTCAAATGGAACCCCCCATTTTGGATTCGGGTTCCTGATAACAAAATATGATATTTTCCGAACTCATGCAAATGCTTTCTTCGGTCAGAATTATGACCCCCCGTCCTATTTAAGAACTAACGGCAAGGGTGGGATTGTGAGATGCGCTAAAACTGACCGAAGAAAGCATTTTCATGAAAAATTGTTCGGACAAAAATGTCATATTTTTTTATCAGGAACCCGAATCCATGGAAAAAATGGGGGGTTCCATTTGAGATTTGAAAGTTGACCCCCCCGCGGGGAGGAGTACGAGGGGAGTGGATTTTGGCCAAAAGTTGTCCCCCTTCACCCAGAACAATTTTGTCGCGGGGTATTTTTCACCATCTTGCTTCCCTCACTGGATAAACGCGTCCAAAGATTAAAATGACTCACCCTGTATAGTGTATAAGCTATAAGTACAAAAATAACAAAAAAAGTAAACTTTACACTATTTAAAAGAATGAACAATAAACAGTTCTAGCTATGCTAAAATAAAGGTAAACTATATACAGGGTCTGGCAACGTGAGGCGGGGGGGGGGGGGGGGGGGGGGATTGGTATATATTTTTAAAACTATGAGAGTTACCTAAATATTGTGTATAAAATATTTTGTATCTAAAAGTTGTCAGGACGAACTAAGGAGGTGCACATTAGCACATTACTAAAATAGTTTTGATTGTACAGGGTGGCCCAAAAAAGTGTGGCGAATCAAACTTTTTTTTATAGAATGTCCTATATTTAGGTAACTTGAAAGTTTTGCATTGAAATACTAATAATTTTATATCAAGTTGTATGGGTCTAACGTCAGTTGTTTTGGAGATACATATCAACGATTTTATGCCAAAAAATGCTGATTTTTATGTGGCTGCTGTAAGTGAATTGAAATTAAATGAAGAAAAACGTTACCAAAAAAGTATACTTTTCGTGAACTACCTTTCCAGTGGAAAATGATGGTTCTGGGTATTACTAATATACATGGTGCGGAACATTAGCAAATTTAATCATTTCTGTTTTTTTTTCAAATGAAAGGCCTGGATGAATTTTGGAAAGCTCTGTTAATGAGCTTTTTTTGATATGTTACTTCGTACCCCTAAATTCAACTGTTTTTCATTTAAAAAACGATTTGAGCCATTTAACATTCTTCATTTCAAGAAAAACCGGAAAAAAACTCCTTGTTTTATATACGAATAGACAAGCAAAATATATTTATCCAAATAACTAACTTTAAAATGTATTTTAATTACTTTCACATGTATTTTTTTTTCGAGAAAGGAAATACGCACGTTTTTCGGGGAACGTAAGGGTTCTCCAATAATTTATTTTTCTTTAAATTAGAAAGACTATCAAGAAGTCTATCAGTGCTGTCAAAATAAGATCCGATGTCGTTTAACCAACTTCCATTCTCCCCATTATTAGCGGGAATAGAAGTGGATGCAGTTTCAGTTTCTGTGGAATTTGTTGACAAATCATCTGCTGTCTCTAGATTTGGAATTTCTACCATCTTATCCTGATTGACATGAATGGTAGTAGTTTTTGGTTTTTGTATAAAGGCGTCTAATGTTTTTTGTTTTTAAAAGGTGGCGCCATTCTAAAAAATTAAATAAAACAGAGAATACATTTGCAATAACAATTTATAAATCCAGTTAGGAAATGTCGTATTTTGTGTAATGCTTGTGATCTCTGTATAAATGTCAATCACTTGAAAATCAAGTATGTACGTTTTTGCTTTCACGCGAAATGTTATAAAATAAGCATTGTCTTACATACGAGTACTTAAATCGACAATTGAAATTTTGCAGGCTTTGGAAATTTTAAACTTTGACTAACTAGTTGTACAATTTAAAACAATCAATGAAAACATTATATTATTAGCAAAATTTAAAAATACATACCCCGATAACTATACACCAGGTGCAGTTATTTGTTGGTCTAGTGGAGACTGGTAAATACTAGACAGGTTACTGAACCGACATCGACGAGCGACAAAAACCCAACCAACGCTGGGAGGTGAGGGCAAATTTACGCCTATTGGAATTAAAAATAACTGAAGAATGTTAAAAAAGCATTCGGCAAAATCAAATTTAAATTACAACCGGATGCTATCATCATCTTCAGCCTTTATTCAACCCACTGGGGTGTAGGCCTCCCCATACTCTTGCCATTTTTGTCTTTTCCGTGCTTCTCTCATCCAGTTGCGTCCCCCTATCTTGACAATGTCGTCTTTCCACCTAATTTGTGGTCTTTCTGTATTCCTCTTTGTTAACTTCGGTCTCCATTCTAGAACTGTTTTCGTTCATCTGTTGTCCGTTATCCTGGCTATGTGTCCGGCCCATCTCCATTTTGCGTTCGCTACTGATTCTACTACAACTCGAATGTTTGTTCTTTGCCTTATCCATTCGTTTCTCATTCTATCTTTCAGTGTTATTCCTAGTAGAGAGCGCTCCATGCCCCTTTGCGCTATTTGTAGCTTATGTATCGCTCTTGCTGTTAATGCCCACGTCTCAGCTCCGTATGTTAGAACAGGCAGGAAACATGTGTCAAATGCTTTCCTTTTGAGAATTATTGGAACGTCACTTTTAAACAAGTGTAGTTTTCCGAACGCCGACCAAGCTAGTTTTATTCGTTTTTATTTCTCTTATTTGATTTTTGCTTCTCATTCCTATTGTACCTATGTCCCAAATAAATATAGCTATTTGTTTCTTCAATTATTTGGCCGTCTATTTCTATTTGTATTTTATCCTGAAATTTTTCGTTTGTCATAATCTTTGTCTTCTGGAAGTTCTTCTCTAGTCCATTTTTTTTATTTCTCGTTTAGATTATTTAGCATTTGTTCTAACTCATGCATTGTTTATTTGTAATTAAAACATAGCAGTCAAATTTCATCCGATTAATTTTTTTAAGAGGCCCAAGGGGGTGTCAATTGACCCCATTGACACCCCCTTGGATCCGCCAGTGATTAAGAACAATCTTAATTAAGTAACTTTCAGTTTAGTGAGACAGTTACGTACTGCAGTTGCTCGTTAGCTGGAATCGAACGATTCTTTTTTTCTTTTGCGATAGTTCACTCGAAACTAAGAAATCGACTGGGGACCGAAAAAGCATAGAAATTATCGTTGTTAAACCTCTTAATAAAAACATTATTTCACTTGAGGATGCAGAATAGTAGTGTTTTTTTTGTTTTGTAGTTTTTTTTCTAAATGAATAATGCTACAACTTTGTAACTACGTTAAAATATATATTGTATATTATTTACAGTTGGATTTATTTTTATTTTTCATTAAATTTAGGACTAATAATTCAGAAAAAATTGTTTAAAAAATAAGGTTTTGTTTTAAACACGTTTTAAACATTTGTTTAAAATACTTTATTTTAAGCATGCCAACTCTGAGTTACCAATGGTAGGTCCCCAAATGCCAGGTTCTTCCAGTTGCCCGAAGGGCTAGTCCGGCGCTGGTCTCCCTGCCAGGATTTTTCTTAGACGTTGGTGTCTGGTTTCCTGATGAAGTAACTTAATAGCCACGTGCGGTCTGGGAGGATCTTATCAGATTAGATTCCCAGGGTCTATTGTATCAATTATCCCGAGAAGAGCTGGAGACTTCCTAGCTTTTCGCTGCTGATTTTTATACACCGTTACTGACATGCAGTGGGCGATTACGCACAAAAGGGAATGTGCCTTTGTTTAAAAAACGGGCGATAGTCACGTATTTCCTGTACCACGGCAACCGTTATTTCGCCCATTTGCTCAACAGCACGTTAAGTGCGCAATGTTGTCGTGATTGCGCCTGTATGACAGAACTGGGATGATATGCTAGGCTTGCGATATATTGCACAAGCTTTTCGCAACAAAACATGCCCTTTATCTGCTCCCAGACCGAGGAACACATTCCAGGGATTTATGTTTTCAACTTGCAGAATTACTCTCCAACATTAATCGTCAAGCCGCACAATCTCCTCTTGTAAATACTGTTGCGATATCAGTACAACCAGGTAAAACACATGAAGGATGTGCAAATTTCCAAACGAGCTACTCAAGTTTTATAAAAAAAAACAATGCTGGGGAATGTGACAATGTTATTATATTTATTTTTGTATTAAGTGCGCGAAATTAATGGTTTTTGTGGGTGGGAATGTCACTTTTTGATAGTAAAGTTTATACAGGGCGTTTCATAACGTACGGAGGAGACTGAAAGGGTAGCTAGACGGGACCACAATAAAGTTATTTTCTTAATGAACATCTGACCAAAACCGAACACCAAGAAAGTTATAGTAAGTTGAAGTTGAATAAATTAACGAGCATTCTTTACACACTGAATTAGTAATTTATGTGCAAGCAGAGGGTATTTGAGAGTTAACTAAGCAATGTTGAGTTAAAAAAATAATAACAAAATAAATAACAAAAATTACGGCTATTTAAGTTTTTCTTTTAAATGTTTAAAAATTGGTGTTCACTGATGGAGAATCGCTGACTATTTTATAATATGTAATACTAAAAAAACAAGCAGCAGTAGAAATTTGTTCGAGTGTTAATTCATTTGAACGTCATAATTGAGATACATCAGCTATTAAGAGTTTAATTCGACTTAAATGGCTACCTATGATTATTATGTATGGAACTGCTGAATAAAACGCTGCACGTGCAAGACCTATGTATTCGGAAAGATTTCCAGATCGTCAAACGCCTTCCGAAATACTTTTCCTCGAGTAGTCCAACGCGGAAGAGAGACTGAAAATTACAGCCTAAGAAAGGTCATGGTGGCGGCAGACCAAATCAACATGGGGTGAATGTGGAGGAAGAACTTTTAGAAATGGTTGATGCTGATCCAACTACAAGTACAGGCCAAATTTCCCACCAAGTTGGAGTTTATCCATCCTTTGTTTGGCGCACATTTAGCAGCAATGGTTTGTACCCCTATCATCTGCAAAATGTGCAAGGATTGACTCCTACGGATTATCCACTGCGGCAACAATTTTGCAAATCGCTGCTAAATTGCACTAATAGGGAAGCCGAATTTCCAGTACACGTGCTGGTGACGGATGAATGCTGTTTTACTACGAATGGTGTTCTCAACTTTCACAATTTTCACATATGGACTGATCAAAATTCGCACGCGATTCGTCAAAGTAGCTTTCAGCAGCGTTTTAGCCTGTGGGCTGGTAGTTTGAACTACACTTTAATAGGGTCTTACGAATTACCAGCACGCCTTAGTGGCCATTCTTATTTACAGTTTTTACAAGAAGTTCTGCCAGATCTCCTCGACGATGTTCCTTTGGATGTGATCCGTACCATGTGGTTTATGCATGACGGCTGTCCTTCACATTTTAGTCATGCTGTACGACATTACCTCGACACCATATTTTCGCAAATATGGATCGGTCGGGGTGGATTCATTTCATGGCCCCACGCAGTACAGTGGACTTTTTCTTATGGGGTTTTATGAAAGAATTGGTATATGCCACCGAAGTTGATACAATCGACGAATTGCGCTTCGCATAAACGCTGCAACAAAACAGTTAGCCAACAATTTCCAAGTATATCGGAAAACTGGATACGTAGATCGCAAATGTGCGTTGAAATGCAGATTCAACATTCCGAACACCTAATGTGAATATTTTTGTTGTGGTGAATTGTTTGGGGTTTATTTAATAATAAAATTGTAATTTATAAAATAACATTTTCTTTATTTAAAGGGGTATCTTATTTTTACTGTGTGTTTTCTGTATAATTTAAAATTAAACTACCTTAACTCTTCTTAACAGCGAATTATCAGGGGTTGTAAGAAATGTATCTACGGAAATTTTTCCTCATTAATACTAGCGGTATTCATAAGTGGGCATTAATTGGCAAGAACTTTAAACTGCTGTTATTTTTATGTTATTGAGTTTTGGCCTAGTTTATTAAGAAAATAATTTTATTTTGGTCCCTCCGTACGTTATGAAACAGCCTGTATATAACATTGTACTTCTGCATTGTAGGAGTATTATCCTTTAGTTGTGAAAACGGTTTAGACCAGTCAACGAAGGAAAAATAGGGGAAATAATTCGTGTAGTTGCAAATTTTTGTACGGTGAGGGAGGAGTGCCATGAACAACATACTGGGGGGTGAGCGGGGGGTGGGGGAGCGTTTAAAAGAAATGTTTTTACGTTTTTCTTGAATAACTCGAAAACCGCGGCTTCTAGCGAGAAAATGTTCATATACAAAATTAAACTACATGAAATTTTCAACCAAAAAGGTTCTACTTATTTTTTCTCTAGGAAGAATATTTTGCGAGATGCGGGGAATGGAAGAATCGTGGATTATTAAAAATAGTGTTTTAATGGCATAAAATTAATTTTTAATGTTAGATAAATGTCAAACTAACAAAAAAACTACAATATTTATTACAAACAAACATCTTATCTTGAATGTGCACATTTCAAAAATCAACAATTGAATCATCATGGTCAGGGTCATCTTGCAGTTCGAGTAACTGTGCACCATTCGTACACGTACCATGGCACGTGCCGCACACCATAGAGCACTGGTGAGCGATTCATCATCTCTTCGGTTCCATCCCCACTCGGTCGGGGATAGGGGGTTGTTGAGCCGTTACTGTATCGGTAAGTAAGTAACCAAACCGCAGTAAGTAACAAGAAATGGTGTTGTAAAAAGCTTTATATAAAAACAGTAAGTTAATAAAATTAATATACCTGTAAATACTAGCATACCTGAGTTTATTCAGATTTTGCTGATCTGCAGTCGCTTGATACATTTCTAAAAAGATCTTCTCACCAGCCTGTGACTATTTGTCTGCTGAACAGCTAACCATTGCTCCTTTGCTTTTGTTGTAAATGTCGGAGGTGGTGTCACACCCGCTAAAGGCATGGAGAAGGAGGATGGTGTCAGCAAAAGGAAGTTGTTGCAGCTTGTTTGCTGAAAACAATTTTGATTCCACCTTGCCCCTGCCAGGCTTCATTTAGTATACATTACTCCCTGGTCATGCAATGTACATTGTCACAATAATAGGAGAAGGTGTCGACTTGATTGTTTTACTCATTGTTTTTGTACGACCAGAGAGTAATATAAGCCTGACAGGGGCAAGGTGGGATCAAAATGGTTTTCAGCAAACAAACTTCAACAACTTCCTTTTGCTGATACCATCCTCCTTCTCCATGCCTTTAGCGGGTGTGACACCACCTCCGCCATTTACAACAAAAGCAAAGGAGCAATGGTTAAGCTGTTCAGCAGACAAATTGTCACAGCCTGGTGAGAAGATGTTTTTAGAAATGTACCAAGCCACTGCAGATCAGCAAATTCTGAATAAGCTCCGGTATGCTGCATTCTTAAACGTATCAACGAAGCCAAAACCAGACCTCACCTCACTGCCACCAACAACAGGAGCTGCGCACCAACACTCTTTGAGAGTTTATTTACAGGTATATTCATTTTATAAACTTACTGTTTTTATATAAAGCTTTTTACAACACTATTTCTTGTTACTTACAGCGGTTTTGTTACCTATTTACAGATACAGCAATGGCTCAACAACCCCCTATCCCCGACCGAGTGGGGATGGAACCGAGGGGAGGATGGATCGCTCACCAGTGCTCCATGGTGTGCCATGGTACGTGTACGAATGGTGCACCGTTACTCGAATTGCAAGATGATCCTGACGATGATGATTCAATTGTTGATTTTTGAAATGTTCACATTGAAGATGTTTGTTTTTAATAACTAATGTAGTTTTTTTATTAGTTCGAAGTTCATTTAACATTAAACATTAATTTTATACCATTAAAACACTATTTTTTATAATCCACGATTCTTCCATCCCTTGCATCTCGCAAACTATTCTTCCTACAGAAAAAATAAATAGGATCTTTTTTGTTGGAAATTTCATGTAGTTTAATTTTGTATATGGAAGCCGCGGTTTTTGACTTATTCAAGAAAAACGTGAAAACATTTTCTTTAAATTCTCTCTCCCCCCCCCCCCCACCGGTTAGGATTTTTAGTATGTTGCTCATGGCACTCCCACCAACTACTGTCCAAAAATTTGCGTCTACACGATCTTTTTAGTCTTCGTTGACTGGACTAGTTATTTATTTGCTATGTTAACATCCACATCTTTAAGAATGTTTATTCATTTGTTGGTTAAATGGCTAATGTTATTCATCATCCAGCCCTTAATGTCCACTGCTGAACATAGGCCTGCCTCATTGATTGCCATTTTTCCCGGTCTTGGGCAGTCTGAACCCAATTATTTGCAACTCTTCTACGTTTGTCAGCTCTTGGGCGCCATTCAAGTAGTCTTTTCGTCAATCTATCACCGCTCATTCTGGCTATGTGACCTGCCCAGTTCCACTTAAGTTGACACATCCGCTCTACAACATCAATTATTCCCGTTTTCTGCCTTAGGTCGCCGTTTGTAATATGGTCTCTCAAATATATGGCCGGCATTGACCTTTCCATCCTACGTTGTGCAATTTTTATTTTTCGAGCTGTCCTAGATGTAAAGTTAGAGTCCCTGCACCGTAAGTCATAACGGGTAAAATGCATTGGTCATAAACTGGAAAGTTGCTTTTGAATACATCACGCTGCCTAGGCGAGAGATATTCTTCTAGTTAATTCGCCTGTTTGATTGTCTCTTCAGATTCTAATTTCATGTCCCAAATGTTATTGAAATACTGAAAATACTAATCAGTTTATATAATACTATTTTTTACGAAGAGTGTTACTCGAGTTATTGCCGAGGATATTCGGTTTTTTGAAAATTAGAGAACACTATTCTAGGGCTTAGAGGTTAATCTGATCTCACGTTACAATTGTAGGGCTATTTCGTATGTAATTATGCTCCATAAATCCATCAATCCACTGCCTCTGAACGCGGCGCTTAATATTCATGTATGCGTGCGCTTTATTTCGACTGATTGCTTCTTAACTTCCTCCTGTTTGTCCAGTAAGGTTGATCGATGCCGCCTGTCGCCTTTTGAGTGGGCTTTCAATAATTTTTGCCACCGTAAATTAATGGCAGAAACTGCAACGAGGAAGCTGACGCTTTTAAACGCGGCTTTTCTCGCAATAAATTAGCCCAAGAACTCGATAGCTTCTAATTGCATGCGGAAGGACTACTTGCTGCTGACGTGCGCTACTGCGCTTCCCGATGGGCGACTGATAGTGGCGATTGTTTGCAGTTGCGTTATTTATGGCCCGCACTAAGACAGCTCCCAGAGCAATAGGATTTAATTGTACAGATTGGTTTTGCATGCCCGAGATTGTTATATCTGGAAATTGCATCTACCGCCATCTGCTGCAGCACACGACTCAGCTGCCCCTAAGTGCAGTCGTACGAGAACATACAAAATTAATGCGGGCTTTTTCTGGTTTCTTATCCAACAACTACCAGTCACGAAAGGTGAAGGTTGCATAATGCAATTAATATTTCATGCCGGATTTTGCACTCCAATTTATCATACATCGTAAAAATCCGTTCAAATCGCTGGAAGACATCATTTGTGCACTATCACAACCTTGAGTGGCATTTCCTGGATTGCAATTTCTCGATTTGGCACTTTGATGACACAGTAAAGCCATACTATTTGGTATATCTTCTAACTAATTTCCCATTGTCTTCTCCTCTTTGCTTTCGGTATTGCTTATTGCATTACAAACTTGTTTCTTAGTTCTTCCTACGGGTTTTCTCGTTATTTATATCTGCTCCTTTACTTGTTTTGTTTTATACAACTGCGTCCTTCCAATTCGATTATAAACATTTCAATTATGTATTTTCGAATTTGCATGTAGGCTAGTAGGTAGTGAACTAGCGGAAAGCGGATTGTGGCTCTGTGGTAGTGTCTGGTTCTTGCATAAACGCTGGGTTCAAAGCTTCAAAAAGGAGATGCCGCACCGCTGCTTTAATAATTGGGCTGTTAACAGCATGGCTGATGACTGCGTACACATCATAGTTTCGACGGCGTTTTTTTATGTAATCTACCTTAGCCACGAAAGAAAGCACGTAAGAGAACAAAAAGTATGTTTCTACATAACCACCGTCAACATTCCCTAGAAAAATTCTTTCGGAAGCTTCTCAAAATAGACATCAACAGCTGCCTTCAGCTCATTATCGTTGGTAATCCTTCTGCCTTTTTTGAGATTATTAAACAAAAAAAGTTACAAAGTGCTAAGTCGCGGTGCATTCCTGAAAATGCATTGTAGATGTCTTAACGAATTGGTCGCGGCTACTCGGTCGCAGTCGTCAGAGACTGGCGAATGTGGAGGAAAACGCTGCTTGAGTTACAGCCTGGACATAGCGTGCTTTATGGACCCTGCTATTGTCATGTAGAATCCGTTTTTTCAGTCACGAATATGGCCGTTTCAATTTCAACGCTTCTTTCAAGCTCTAAATCGTTTTTGAGTATACCTCTCCATTGCTTGTAGTGCCTTTTACTATATATTCAATGAGTAGAATTCCTTCTTAGTCCCAAAACATGGTTGCCATCAGTTTTCCAGTCGCAGACAGGCTTTTATTCGGGAACGACGAACCTTTGTGGACCCACTGGGACGGTGAACCTTTGTGGACCCACTGCATAGATTCTTGTTTGGAAGCCAGCCGCCGCCGCTGCATCCACAGAAGAAGCCTGCCAGCCGCCGCATACGTAGAGGAAGCCCGCCGCCGCCGCTGCATCCACACAAGAAGCCCACCAGTCGCCACATCCGTAGAGGAAGCCCGCCGCCGCCACCGCATTCGTAGAGGAAGCCCGTAGCCGCCGCCCCGTCGCTATTTGCCGCCGCCACCACGTGTTGCTGCAAGCTGCGATACGCCCAACGCCACCCAGGAATTACTAGAGCGCCTATTCGGGCCCTCACTTCTCAGCTCACCGAGGACCGAAGCCCGAACCTTCGCGTTCGACTCTGCTTCGGCCAACCCCTAGAGCTTGCGCTTTATGGTGCACCCCAGCCTCATCGCCGAGGATAATAACCATGGACAGCCCACGTCCAGCTCCGCCGCGAGCCACCCCCAAGCTCGAGGTCCGCTTCAGCTGCTTGTACCCGTAGTGTGGCCCTCAGAGGTACCCTTCCCGGCTCAAGACGCCCCAAGCTTCCGCGCGCACCAGCCGCGTGCAGCCGAAGTGTGTCTCCGCCAGCGGTTCACTGCACGGCCCCAAGACGTCCCAAGCTCCAGGTCTGCTCCAGCTGCTTGCTGCCCAGAGTGGGTCTCGGCCAGCTGCCAGACGTCCAGTTCCGCGGCCAGCCGCCCCCAAGCTCGAGGTCCGCTCCAGCGGTCCGCACCCGGAGTGTGTCGCTCTCAGAAGTACCCGGCCCGGCTCCGCCCCAAGCTTCCGTCGGCCCCCGCTGCGTGCCGTCGAAGTGTCTCTGCCCGTGGTCCTCTTCACGGCCCCAAGACGCCCCAAGCTCCAGGTCTGCTCCAGCTGCTTGCTGACCAGAGTTGGTCTCGGCCAGCTGCCAGCCGTCCAGCTCCACGTCGACCGCCGCCGGCAACGCCTCGACACCGGTTCAGAATCTCGCCCCTCCAGATGCTTCCACCGAGCAGCGCACCGAATACATTCACCCCATATTTTATTCCCTCTACGTTACTTTTGTAAAAAACTGTGCATATTAATATTAGATTTAAAAATAAACAAACTATAAACCAATCGTTATCTTTCGACAGGAGCTCCAATCAGCGTTCTTCGTTAACACCCTTTACCCTGAGCTAGACTGGGAATGGCCCCAAAAAACGCCATTCTTAACCGCGGCCACACCTCACGCAAGCGAGGATGTCGTCGTATTGTGTTAATCGTTGATATCGATTGCCAGTTCACCAGTATATAAAAGTCTAAATTTTATGTTGTGGATTGGATACTATGACAACGGCGTAACTACCGGTATGCGACCGAACCCGGCCTAAAAAGATCCGGGAGCCTGCAACTATTCCCATTTAAGAAAAAAAATAGAAAAGTAATAAATCCCTTAAAAATGTACTCGTCACTGCAGATTTTGGAATTCGAATTATATCTCTGTTAGTCTATTATGATAAGAAGGGAATTTAAAAGTTTTATTAAATATATTATTATTATTTATTGAAAGTAGGCATACAATGAACCTCTTTCGTCCTACTAACTGTTACTGAAAATTCTTCTGGGTAATCCTACGAAACGAACATACCTCGGACCTCGTCTAAAACAGCAGAGCAGCAGGTATGTACCTGCGATTGAGAAAATGGTGATGAAAATAGAGAAAATAAAGATAAGGATTCAAATTCGCAGTTTTATCCCAGCACTATCATGGGGAATTTTACGAGTGATTTGACTGACACCGGTAGATTTTCCATAAATAACTAACCTTTTCAACCTCCAGGGCCTTATAAAACCGATTCTAATGGAAGAAGCTTGACTTTTCTCTATAATTAGTCAAAATTACACAACAAATCTAATGAGATATAGTTATTTTTAGAAAATTTTAAAACAGTGTTTCTAATTGTTGTGGAAAATAACATCTTAAAGGCAATAGACTTACGATTTCAAAATTGCTTCAAAGTTCAAGCCAACATTTTAAAAGCGCTGCCAAATTATTTACTCGAGCTGAGAATTTCAAGCTGTTGATAAATAATGTTAATGAGTCAGAGACAGAGGCTATTAATCTAGCAAAACAATGGGGCACATCACTAAAATTTAGAACGAAAAGTGTATCTGTCTCCAGGGCAATT
>CALNHX010010772.1:0-37440 GCA_940337035.1 Agriotes lineatus | reverse complement strand
CTGGGACGTTAGGGGCATATGAGACATCTAAGACGTCTGGGACGTTAGAGACATATAGGACATCTAGGACGTCTGGGACGTTAGATACATATGGGAAATCTAGGACGTCTGGGACGTATGAAACATCTGGCACGTCTGGGACTTCTGGAATGTTATGGACATATGGGGCATCTAGGACGTCTGGGACATCTAGGACGTCTGAGACGTCTTGGACGTTAGGGACATATGGGACATCTAGGACGTCTGACGTTAGGGACATATGGGGCATCTACGACGTCTGGGACGTTTGAGACATATGGGACATCTCGGACGTCTTAGACGTTAACGACATATGGGACATCTAGGACGTCTGGGCCGTATGGGACATCTGGGACGTCTGAAACGTTAGGGATATGTGAGACATCTAGCACGTCTGGGACGTTAGGGACATATGGGACATCTGGAAATTCTGGGACGTTAGAGACATATGGGACATCTAGGACGCTGGGACGTTAGGGACATAAGGGACACATGGGACGTCTGGGAAGTCTGGGACGTAAGGGACGTATGAGACATCTGGGACATCTGTCACGTTTGGGACGTTAGGGACACATGGGACGTCTGGGACGTCAAGGACGTTAGGGACATATGGGACATCTAGGACGTCTGGGACGTCTGGGACGTTAGAGACATATGGGACATCTAGGACGCCTGAGACGGTAGGGACATATGGGACACATGGGACGTCTGGGACGTCTGGGACGTTAGGGACGTATGGGACATCTGGGACATCTGAGACGTCTGGGACGTTAGAGACATATTTGACATCTAGGACGTCTGGGACGTTTGGGACATATGAAGCAACCTGGACGTCGGGAACGTTACTGACATATGGGACATCTGGGACGTCTGGGACGTTAGGGACAAATGGGACATCTGGGACGTCTGGGACGTTAGGGATATATGGGACATCTAGGACGTCTGGGACGTCAAGGACGTTAGGGACATGTAAGACATCTAGGCCGTCTGAGACGTCTGGGACGTTAGGGACACATGGGACATCTAGGACGCCTGGGACGTTAGGGACGTATGGGACACATGGGACGTCTGGGACGTCTGGGACGTTAGGGACGTATGGGACATTTGGGACGTATGGGACGTTAAGGACATATGGGACATTTGGGACGTCTGGGACGTTAGGGACATATAGGACATATAGGACGTCTTTGACGTTAGGAATATATGGGACATCTAGGTCATCTGAGACGTCTGCGACGTTTGGAAAGTCTGGGATATCTGGGACGTCTGGGACGTCTGGAACGTTAAGGACATATGGAACATCTGGGACGTCTGGGACGTTAAGGACATATGGGACATCTGGGACGCCTGGGATGTTAGGGGTATATCGGACACCTTGGACGTCTGGGACGTTATTGACCTATGGGACAAATGGGACATCTGGAACGTATGGGACGTTAGGGACATATGGGAGATCTGGGACGTCTGGGATGTTAGGGACGTATGAAACATATGGGACATCTAGGACGCCGGGACGTTAGGGACATAAGGGACATCCGTGACGTCTGAGACGTTAGCGACATATGGGACATATAGGACGTCTGGGACTTTAGGGACGTATGGGACATATGGAACATCTAGAACGTCTGGGACTTTAGGGACATTTGGGACATCTGGGACGTCTGGGACGTTAGGGACATATAAGACATATGGGAATTTTGGGACGTCTGGGACGTTAGGGACATATGGGACATCTGGGACGTCTGGGACGTTAGGGACATATAGGACATCTAGGTCGTCTGGGACGTTAGGGACGTATGAAACATATGGGACATCTGAGACGTCTGGGACGTTAGGGACACATGGGACATCTGAGACGTCTGGGACGTTAGGGATATATGGGACATCTTGGACGTCTGGGACGTCTGGGACGTTAGGGACATATGGGACATCTAGGACGCTTGGGACGTCTGGGACGTTAGGGACATAAAAGACATCTAGGTCGCCTGGAACGTTAGGGACATATGGGGAACATGGGACGTCTGGGACGTCTGGAACGTTAGGGACGTATGAGACATCTGGGACATCTGACACGTCTGGGACGTTAGGGACACATGGGACGTCTGGGACGTCAAGGACGTTAGGGACATATGGGACATCTAGGACGTCTGGGACGTCTAGGACGTTAGGGACATATGGGACATGTAGGACGCCTGAGACGGTAGGGACATATGAAACACATGGGACGTCTGGGACGTCTGGGACGTTAGGGACGTATGGGACATCTGGGACATCTAAGACGTCTGGGACGTTAGAGACATATGGGACATCTAGGACGTCTGTGACGTTTGGGACATATGAAACAACCTGGACGTCGGGAACGTTACTGACATATGGGACATATAGGACATCTGGGACGTCTGGGACGGTAGGGATATATGGGACATCTAGGACGTCTGGGACGTCAAGGACGTTAGGAACATATGGGACATCTAGATCGTCTGAGACGTCTGGGACGTTAGGGACACATGGGGCATCTAGGACGCCTGGGACGTTAGGGACATATGGGACACATGGGACGTCTGGGACGTTTGGCACGTTAGGGACGTACGGGACATCTGGGACGTATGGGACGTTAGGGACATATAGAACATATAGGACGTCTTGGACGTTAGGGATAAATGGGACATCTAGGGCATCTGAGACGTCTGCGACGTTTGGAAAGTCTGGGATATCTGGGACGTCTGGGACGTTAGGGACATATGGAACATCTGGGACGTCTGGGACGTTAGGAACATATGGGACATCTGGGACGCCTGGGATGTTAGGGGTATATCGGACACCTTGGACGTCTGGGACGTGAGGGACCTATGGGACAAATGGGTAATCTGGAACGTATGGGACGTTCGGGACATATGGGAGATCTGGGACGTCTGGGATGTTAGGGACATATGGGACATCTAGGACGTTTGAGACGTTAGGAACATATGGGACTTCTAAGACGTCTGGGACGTTAAGGATGTATGGGACACCTAGAACGTCTGGGACGTCAAGGACGTTAGGGACAAATGGGACATCTAGGACGTCTGAGACGTTATGGACATATGGGAGTTCTAGGACGTCTGGGACGTTAGGGACATATGGGACATCTAGGACGTCTGGGACGTTAGGGACATATGGGACATCTGGGACGTCTTGGACGTTACTGACATATGGGACATATGGGACATCTGGGACGTCTGGGACGTTAAGGACATATGGGACATCTGGGACGTCTGGGACGTTAGAAACATATGGGACATCTGGGACGATTGGGATGTTAGGGGTATATCGGACACCTTGGACGTCTGGGACGTTAGGGACCTATGGGACAAATGGGACATCTGGAACGTATGGGACGTTAGGGACATATGATAGATCTGGGACGTCTGGGATGTTAGGGACATATGGGACATCTAGGACGTCTGAGACGTTAGGGACATATGGGACTTCTAAGACGTCTGGGACGTTAGGGATATATGGGACACCTAGGACGTCTGGGACGTCAAAAGCGTTTGAGACAATTGGGACATCTAGGACGTCAGGGACGTTAAGGACATATGGGACATCTGGGACGTCTGGGACGTTAGAGACATATGGGACATCTGGGACGCCTGGGATGTTAGGGGTATATCGGACACCTTGGACGTCTGTGACGTTAGAAACCTATGGGACAAATGGGACATCTGGAACGTATGTAATGTTAGGGACATATGAGAGATCTGGGACGTCTGGGATGTTAGGGACATATGGGACATCTAGGACGTCTGAGACGTTAGGGACATATGGGACTTCTAAGACGTCTGGGACGTTAGGTATATATGGGACATCTAGGACGTCTGGGACGTCAAGGACGTTAGGGACATATGGGACATCTAGGAGGTCTGGAACGTTAAGGACATATGGGACTTCTAAGACGCCTGGGACGTTAGGGATGTATGGGACACCTAGGACATCTGGGACGTCAAGGACGTTAGGGACAAATGGGACATCTAGGACGTCTGGGACGTTAGGGACATATGGGACTTCTAGGACGTCTGGGACGTTAGGGACATATGGGACATCTAGGACGTCTGGGACGTTAGGAACATATGGGACATCTGGGACGTCTTGGACGTTACTGACATATGGGACATATGGGACATCTGGGACGTCTGGGACGTTAAGGACATATGGGACATCTGGGACGTCTGGGACGTTAAAACCATATGGGGCATCTAGGACGTCTGGGACGTTTGAGACATATGGGACATCTCGGACGTCTTAGACGTTAACGACATATGGGACATCTAGGACGTCTGGGACGTATGGGACATCTGGGACGTCTGAAACGTTAGGGATATGTGAGACATCTAGGACGTTTGGGACGTTAGGGACATATGGGACATCTAGCACGTCTGGGACGTTAGGGACATATGGGACATCTGGGACGTCTGGGACGTTAGAGACATATGGGACATCTAGGACGCTGGGACGTTAGGGACATATGGGACATCCGGGACGTCTGAGACGTTAGAGTCATATGGGACATCTAGGACGTCTGGGACTTTAGGGACATTTGGGACATCTGGGACGTCTGGGACGTTAGGGACATATAAGACATATGGGAATTCTGGGACGTTTGAGACGTTAGGGACATATGGGACATCCGGGACGTCTGGGACGTTAGGGACGTATGAAACATATGGGACATTTGAGATGTCTGGGACGTTAGGGACACATGGGGCATCTGAGACGTCTGGGACGTTAGGGATATATGGGACATCTAGGACGTCTGGGACGTCTGGGACGTTAGGGACATATGGGACATTTAGCACGCCTGGGACGTCTGGGACGTTAGGAACATATAAGACATCTAGGACGCCTGGGACGTTAGGGACATATGGGACACATGGGACGTCTGGCACGTCTGGGACGTTAGGGACGTATGAGACATCTGGGACATCTGACACGTCTGGGACGTTAGGGACACATGGGACGTCTGGGACGTTAAGGACGTTAGGGACATATGGGACACCTAGGACGTCTGGGACGTCTGGGACGTTAGGGACATATGGGACATCGAGGACGCCTGAGACGGTAGGGACATATGAGACACATGGGACGTCTAGGACGTCTGGGACGTTAGGGACGTATGGGACATCTGGGACATCTGAGACGTCTGGGACGTTAGAAACATATGGGACATCTAGGACGTCTGGGACGTTTGGGACATATGAAACAACCTGGACGACGGGAACGTTCCTGACATATGGGACAGATGGGACATCTGGGACGTCTGGGACGTTAGGGACATATGGGACATATGGGACGTCTGGGACGTCTTGGACGTTAGGGACATATGGGACATCTGGGACGTCTGAGACGTTAGGGACATATAGGACATCTAGGACGTCTGGGACGTTAGAGACATATGGGACATCTAGGACGTCTGGGACGTTAGGGACATATGGGACATCTAGGACAGACGTCTGAGACGTTAGGGACATATGGAACATCTGGGACGTTTGGGACGTTAGGGAAATGTAGGACATCTATTACGTCTGGGACGTTAGGGACATATGGGACAACTAGGACGTTGGGGACGAATAGGACATCTGGGACGTCTGTGACATCTGGGACGTTAGGGGCATATGAGACATCTAAGACGTCTGGGACGTTAGAGACATATAGGACATCTAGGACGTCTGGGACGTTAGGGACATATGGAAAATCTAGGACGTCTGGGACGTATGAAACATCTGGCACGTCTGGGACTTCTGGAACGTTATGGACATATGGGGCATCTAGGACGTCTGGGACATCTAGGACGTCTGAGACGTCTGGGACGTTAGGGACATATGGGACATCTAGGACGTCTGAGGTTAGGGACATATGGGGCATCTACGACGTCTGGGACGTTTGAGACATATGGGACATCTCGGACGTCTTAGACGTTAACGACATATGGGACATCTAGGACGTCTGGGACGTATGGGACACCTGGGACGTCTGAAACGTTAGGGATATGTGAGACTTCTAGCACGTCTGGGACGTTAGGGACATATGGGACATCTGGAACGTCTGGGACGTTAGAGACATATGGGACATCTAGGACGCTGGGACGTTAGGGACATAAGGGACATCCGCGACGTCTGATACGTTAGAGACATATGGGACATCTAGGACGTCTGGGACTTTAGGGACGTATGGGACATATGGAACATCTGGAACGTCTGGGACTTTAGGGACATTTGGGACATCTGGGACGTCTGGGACGTTAGGGACAAATAAGACATATGGGAATTCTGGGACGTCTGGGACGTTAGGGACATACGGACATCTGGGACGTCTGGGACGTTAGGGACGTAAGAAGCATATGGGACATCTGAGACGTCTGGGACGTTAGGGACACATGGGACACCTGAGACGTCTGGGACGATAGGGATATATGGGACATCTAGGACATCTGGGACGTCTGGGACGTTAGGGACATATGGGACATTTAGCACGCCTGAGACGTCTGGGACGTTAGGGACATATAAGACATCTAGGACGCCTGGGACGTTAGGGACATATGGGACACATGGGACGTCTGGGACGTCTGGGACGTTAGGGACGTATGAGACATCTGGGACATCTGACACGTTTGGGACGTTAGGGACACATGGGACGTCTGGGACGTCAAGGTCGTTAGAGACATATGGGACATCTAGGACGTCTGGGACGTCTGGGACGTTAGAGACGTATGGGACATCTGGGACATCTGAGACGTCTGGGACGTTAGAGACATATGGGACATCTAGGACGTCTGGGACGTTTGGGGCATATGAAACAACCTGGACGTCGGGAACGTTACTGACATATAGGACATATGGGACATCTGGGACGTCTGGGACGTTAGGGACAAATGGGACATCTGGGACGTCTGGGACGTTAGGGATATATGGGACATCTAGGACGTCTGGGACGTCAAGGACGTTAGGGACATGTAAGACATCTAGGCCGTCTGAGACGTCTGGGACGTTAGGGACACATGGGACATCTAGGACGCCTGGGACGTTAGGGACGTATGGGACACATGGGACGTCTGGGACGTCTGGGACGCTAGGGACGTATGGGACATTTGGGACGTATGGGACGTTAAGGACATATGGGACATTTGGGACGTCTGAGACGTTAGGGACATATAGGACATATAGGACGTCTGGGACGTTAGGGATATATGGGACATCTAGGGCATCTGAGACGTCTGCGACGTTTGGAAAGTCTGGGATATCTGGGACGTCTGGGACGTCTGAGACGTTAGGGACATATGGAATATCTAGAACGTCTGGGACTTTAGGGACATTTGGGACATCTGGGACGTCTGGGACGTTAGGGACATATAAGACATATGGGAATTTTGGGACGTCTGGGACGTTAGGGACGTATGAAACATATGGGACATCTGAGACGTCTGGGACGGGTGGGATATATGGGACATCTAGGACGTCTGGGACGTCTGGGACATCTGGGACGTTAGGGACATATGGGACATCTAGGACGCCTGGGACGTCTGGGACGTTAGGGACATATAAGACATCTAGGACGCCTGGGACGTTAGGGACATATGGGACACATGGGACGTCTGGGACGTCTGGGACGTTAGGGACGTATGAGACATCTGGGACATCTGACACGTCTGGGACGTTAGGGACACATGGGACGTCTGGGACGTCAAGGACGTTAGGGACATATAGGACATCTAGGACGTCTGGGACGTCTAGGACGTTAGGGACATATGGGACATCTAGGACGCCTGAGACGGTAGGGACATATGAAACACATGGGACGTCTGGGACGTCTGGGATGTTAGGGACGTATGGGACATCTGGGACATCTGAGACGTCTGGGACGTTAGAGACATATGGGACATCTAGGACGTCTGGGACGTTAGGGACATATGAAACAACCTGGACGTCGGGAACGTTACTGACATATGGGACATATAGGACATCTGGGACGTCTGGGACGGTAGGGATATATGGGACATCTAGGACGTCTGGGACGTCAAGGACGTTAGGAACATATGGGACATCTAGATCGTCTGAGACGTCTGGGACGTTAGGGACACATGGGACATCTAGGACGCCTGGGACGTTAGGGACATATGGGACACATGGGACGTCTGGGACGTTTGGCACGTTAGGGACGTATGGGACATCTGGGACGTATGGGACGTTAAGGACATATGGGACATCTGGGACGTCTGGGACGTTAGGGACATATAGGACATATAGGACGTCTTGGACGTTAGGGATAAATGGGACATCTAGGGCATCTGAGACGTCTGCGACGTTTGGAAAGTCTGGGATATCTGGGACGTCTGGGACGTCTGGGACGTTAGGGACATATGGAACATCTGGGACGTCTGGGACGTTAGGGACATATGGGACATCTGGGACGCCAGGGATGTTAGGGGTATATCGGTCACCTTGGACGTCTGGGACGTGAGGGACCTATGGGACAAATGGGACATCTGGAACGTATGGGACGTTCGGGACACATGGGAGATCTGGGACGTCTGGGATGTTAGGGACATATGGGACATCTAGGACGTTTGAGACGTTAGGAACATATGGGACTTCTAAGACGTCTGGGACGTTAGGGATGTATGGGACACCTAGAACGTCTGGGACGTCAAGGACGTTAGGGACAAATGGGACATCTAGGACGTCTGGGACGTTAGGGACATATGGGACTTCTAGGACGTCTGGGACGTTAGGGACGTCTGGGACGTTAGGGACGTCTGGAACGTTAGGGACATATGGGACGTCTGGGACGTCTTGGACGTTACTGACATATGGGACATATGGGACATCTGGGACGTCTGGGACGTTAAGGACATATGGGACATCTGGGACGTCTGGGACGTTAGAGACATATGGGACATCTGGGACGCTTGGGATGTTAGGGGTATATCGGACACCTTGGACGTCTGGGACGTTAGGGACCTATGGGACAAATGGGACATCTGGAACGTATGGGACGTTAGGGACATATGATAGATCTGGGACGTCTGGGATGTTAGGGACATATGGGACATCTAGGACGTCTGAGACGTTATGGACATATGGGACTTCTAAGACGTCTGGGACGTTAGGGATATATGGGACACCTAGGACGTCTGGGACGTCAAAAGCGTTTGAGACAATTGGGACATCTAGGGCGTCAGGGACGTTAAGGACATATGGGACATCTGGGACGTCTGGGACGTTAGAGACATATGGGACATCTGGGACGCCTGGGATGTTAGGGACATATGGGACATCTAGGACGTCTGAGACGTTAGGGACATATGGGACTACTAAGACGTCTGGGACGTTAGGTATATATGGGACACCTAGGACGTCTGGGACGTCAAGGACGTTAGGGACATGTAAGACATCTAGGCCGTCTGAGACGTCTGGGACGTTAGGGACACATGGGACATCTAGGACGCCTGGGACGTTAGGGACGTATGGGACACATGGGACGTCTGGGACGTCTGGGACGCTAGGGACGTATGGGACATTTGGGACGTATGGGACGTTAAGGACATATGGGACATTTGGGACGTCTGAGACGTTAGGGACATATAGGACATATAGGACGTCTGGGACGTTAGGGATATATGGGACATCTAGGGCATCTGAGACGTCTGCGACGTTTGGAAAGTCTGGGATATCTGGGACGTCTGGGACGTCTGAGACGTTAGGGACATATGGAATATCTGGGACGTCTGGGACGTTAGGGACATATGGGACATCTGGGACGCCTGGGATGTTAGGGGTATATCGGACACCTTGGACGTCTGGGACGTTATTGACCTATGGGACAAATGGGACATCTGGAACGTATGGGACGTTAGGGACATATGGGAGATCTGGGATGTCTGGGATGTTAGGGACGTATGAAACATATGGGACATCTAGGACGCTGGGACGTTAGGGACATAAGGGACAACCGTGACGTCTGAGACGTTAGAGACATATGGGACATCTAGGACGTCTGGGACTTTAGGGACGTATGGGACATATGGAACATCTAGAACGTCTGGGACTTTAGGGACATTTGGGACATCTGGGACGTCTGGGACGTTAGGGACATATAAGACATATGGGAATTTTGGGACGTCTGGGACGTTAGGGACGTATGAAACATATGGGACATCTGAGACGTCTGGGACGGGTGGGATATATGGGACATCTAGGACGTCTGGGACGTCTGGGACGTCTGGGACGTTAGGGACATATGGGACATCTAGGACGCCTGGGACGTCTGGGACGTTAGGGACATATAAGACATCTAGGACGCCTGGGACGTTAGGGACATATGGGACACATGGGACGTCTGGGACGTCTGGGACGTTAGGGACGTATGAGACATCTGGGACATCTGACACGTCTGGGACGTTAGGGACACATGGGACGTCTGGGACGTCAAGGACGTTAGGGACATATGGGACATCTAGGACGTCTGGGACGTCTAGGACATTAGGGACATATGGGACATCTAGGACGCCTGAGACGGTAGGGACATATGAAACACATGGGACGTCTGGGACGTCTGGGATGTTAGGGACGTATGGGACATCTGGGACATCTGAGACGTCTGGGACGTTAGAGACATATGGGACATCTAGGACGTCTGGGACGTTAGGGACATATGAAACAACCTGGACGTCGGGAACGTTACTGACATATGGGACATATAGGACATCTGGGACGTCTGGGACGGTAGGGATATATGGGACATCTAGGACGTCTGGGACGTCAAGGACGTTAGGAACATATGGGACATCTAGATCGTCTGAGACGTCTGGGACGTTAGGGACACATGGGACATCTAGGACGCCTGGGACGTTAGGGACATATGGGACACATGGGACGTCTGGGACGTTTGGCACGTTAGGGACGTATGGGACATCTGGGACGTATGGGACGTTAAGGACATATGGGACATCTGGGACGTCTGGGACGTTAGGGACATATAGGACATATAGGACGTCTTGGACGTTAGGGATAAATGGGACATCTAGGGCATCTGAGACGTCTGCGACGTTTGGAAAGTCTGGGATATCTGGGACGTCTGGGACGTCTGGGACGTTAGGGACATATGGAACATCTGGGACGTCTGGGACGTTAGGGACATATGGGACATCTGTGACGCCAGGGATGTTAGGGGTATATCGGACACCTTGGACGTCTGGGACGTGAGGGACCTATGGGACAAATGGGACATCTGGAACGTATGGGACGTTCGGGGACACATGGGAGATCTGGGACGTCTGGGATGTTAGGGACATATGGGACATCTAGAACGTTTGAGACGTTAGGAACATATGGGACTTC
The DNA here is from genome assembly GCA_940337035.1 of Agriotes lineatus. Classification (NCBI taxonomy): domain Eukaryota; kingdom Metazoa; phylum Arthropoda; class Insecta; order Coleoptera; family Elateridae; genus Agriotes; species Agriotes lineatus. Next base: position 26,050 of record CALNHX010010772.1, on the reverse strand, counting down.
TAAGACGTCTGGGACGTTAGGGATGTATGGGACACCTAGAACGTCTGGGACGTCAAGGACGTTAGGGACAAATGGGACATCTGGGACTTCTAGGACGTCTGGGACGTTAGGGACGTCTGGGACGTTAGGGACGTCTGGAACGTTAGGGACATATGGGACGTCTGGGACGTCTTGGACGTTACTGACATATGGGACATATGGGACATCTGGGACGTCTGGGACGTTAAGGACATATGGGACATCTGGGACGTCTGGGACGTTAGAGACATATGGGACATCTGGGACGCTTGGGATGTTAGGGGTATATCGGACACCTTGGACGTCTGGGACGTTAGGGACCTATGGGACAAATGGGACATCTGGAACGTATGGGACGTTAGGGACATATGATAGATCTGGGACGTCTGGGATGTTAGGGACATATGGGACATCTAGGACGTCTGAGACGTTAGGGACATATGGGACTTCTAAGACGTCTGGGACGTTAGGGATATATGGGACACCTAGGACGTCTGGGACGTCAAAAGCGTTTGAGACAATTGGGACATCTAGGGCGTCAGGGACGTTAAGGACATATGGGACATCTGGGACGTCTGGGACGTTAGAGACATATGGGACATCTGGGACGCCTGGGATGTTAGGGACATATGGGACATCTAGGACGTCTGAGACGTTAGGGACATATGGGACTACTAAGACGTCTGGGACGTTAGGTATATATGGGACACCTAGGACGTCTGGGACGTCAAGGACGTTAGGGACATATGGGACATCTAGGACGTCTGGAACGTTAAGGACATATGGGACTTCTAAGACGTCTGGGACGTTAGGGATGTATGGGACATATGGGACATCTGGGACGTCTGGGACGTTAGAGACATATGGGACATCTGGGACGCCTGGGATGTTAGGGGTATATCGGACACCTTGGACGTCTGGGACGTGAGGGACCTATGGGACAAATGGGACATCTGGAACGTATGGGACGTTCGGGACACATGGGAGATCTGGGACGTCTGGGATGTTAGGGACATATGGGACATCTAGGACGTCTGAGACGTTAGGGACATATGGGACTACTAAGACGTCTGGGACGTTAGGTATATATGGGACACCTAGGACGTCTGGGACGTCAAGGACGTTAGGGACAAATGGGACATCTAGGACGTCTGGGACGTTAGGGACATATGGGACTTCTAGGACGTCTGGGACGTTAGGGACATATGGGACATCTAGGACGTCTGGGACGTTAGGAACATATGGGACATCTGGGACGTCTTGGACGTTACTGACATATGGGACATATGGGACATCTGGGACGTCTGGGACGTTAAGGACATATGGGACATCTGGGACGTCTGGGACGTTAAAACCATATGGGGCATCTAGGACGTCTGGGACGTTTGAGACATATGGGACATCTCGGACGTCTTAGACGTTAACGACATATGGGACATCTAGGACGTCTGGGACGTATGGAACATCTGGGACGTCTGAAACGTTAGGGATATGTGAGACATCTAGGACGTTTGGGACGTTAGGGACATATGGGACATCTAGCACGTCTGGGACGTTAGGGACATATGGGACATCTGGGACGTCTGGGACGTTAGAGACATATGGGACATCTAGGACGCTGGGACGTTAGGGACATATGGGACATCCGGGACGTCTGAGACGTTAGAGTCATATGGGACATCTAGGACGTCTGGGACTTTAGGGACGTATGGGACATATGGAACATCTGGAACGTCTGGGACTTTAGGGACATTTGGGACATCTGGGACGTCTGGGACGTTAGGGACATATAAGACATATGGGAATTCTGTGACGTTTGGGACGTTAGGGACATATGGGACATCCGGGACGTCTGGGACGTTAGGGACGTATGAAACATATGGGACATCTGAGATGTCTGGGACGTTAGGGACACATGGGGCATCTGAGACGTCTGGGACGTTAGGGATATATGGGACATCTAGGACGTCTGGGACGTCTGGGACGTTAGGGACATATGGGACATTTAGCACGCCTGGGACGTCTGGGACGTTAGGAACATATAAGACATCTAGGACGCCTGGGACGTTAGGGACATATGGGACACATGGGACGTCTGGCACGTCTGGGACGTTAGGGACGTATGAGACATCTGGGACATCTGACACGTCTGGGACGTTAGGGACACATGGGACGTCTGGGACGTCAAGGACGTTAGGGACATATGGGACATCTAGGACGTCTGGGACGTCTGGGACGTTAGGGACATATGGGACATCGAAGACGCCTGAGACGGTAGGGACATATGGGACACATGGGACGTCTAGGACGTCTGGGACGTTAGGGACGTATGGGACATCTGGGACGTCTGAGACGTCTGGGACGTTAGAAACATATGGGACATCTAGGACGTCTGGGACGTTTGGGACATATGAAACAACCTGGACGACGGGAACGTTACTGACATATGGGACAGATGGGACATCTGGGACGTCTGGGACGTTAGGGACATATGGGACATATGGGACGTCTGGGACGTCTTGGACGTTAGGGACATATGGGACATCTGGGACGTCTGAGACGTTAGGGACATATAGGACATCTAGGACGTCTGGGACGTTAGAGACATATGGGACATCTAGGACGTCTGGGACGTTAGGGACATATGGAACATCTAGGACAGACGTCTGAGACGTTAGGGACATATGGAACATCTGGGACGTTTGGGACGTTAGGGAAATGTAGGACATCTATTACGTCTGGGACGTTAGGGACATATGGGACAACTAGGACGTTGGGGACGAATAGGACATCTGGGACGTCTGTGACATCTGGGACGTTAGGGGCATATGAGACATCTAAGACGTCTGGGACGTTAGAGACATATAGGACATCTAGGACGTCTGGGACGTTAGGGACATATGGAAAATCTAGGACGTCTGGGACGTATGAAACATCTGGCACGTCTGGGACTTCTGGAACGTTATGGACATATGGGGCATCTAGGACGTCTGGGACATCTAGGACGTCTGAGACGTCTGGGACGTTAGGGACATATGGGACATCTAGGACGTCTGACGTTAGGGACATATGGGGCATCTACGACGTCTGGGACGTATGGGACACCTGGGACGTCTGAAACGTTAGGGATATGTGAGACTTCTAGCACGTCTGGGACGTTAGGGACATATGGGACATCTGGAACGTCTGGGACGTTAGAGACATATGGGACATCTAGGACGCTGGGACGTTAGGGACATAAGGGACATCCGGGACGTCTGATACGTTAGAGACATATGGGACATCTAGGACGTCTGGGACTTTAGGGACGTATGGGACATATGGAACATCTGGAACGTCTGGGACTTTAGGGACATTTGGGACATCTGGGACGTCTGGGACGTTAGGGACAAATAAGACATATGGGAATTCTGGGACGTCTGGGACGTTAGGGACATAGGGACATCTGGGACGTCTGGGACGTTAGGGACGTAAGAAGCATATGGGACATCTGAGACGTCTGGGACGTTAGGGACACATGGGACACCTGAGACGTCTGGGACGATAGGGATATATGGGACATCTAGGACGTCTGGGACGTCTGGGACGTTAGGGACATATGGGACATTTAGCACGCCTGAGACGTCTGGGACGTTAGGGACATATAAGACATCTAGGACGCCTGGGACGTTAGGGACATATGGGACACATGGGAGGTCTGGGACGTCTGGGACGTTAGGGACGTATGAGACATCTGGGACATCTGACACGTTTGGGACGTTAGGGACACATGGGACGTCTGGGACGTCAAGGACGTTAGAGACATATGGGACATCTAGGACGTCTGGGACGTCTGGGACGTTAGAGACGTATGGGACATCTGGGACATCTGAGACGTCTGGGACGTTAGAGACATATGGGACATCTAGGACGTCTGGGACGTTAGGGATATATGGGACATCTAGGACGTCTGGGACGTCAAGGACGTTAGGGACATGTAAGACATCTAGGCCGTCTGAGACGTCTGGGACGTTAGGGACACATGGGACATCTAGGACGCCTGGGACGTTAGGGACGTATGGGACACATTTGACGTCTGGGACGTCTGGAACGTTAGGGACGTATGGGACATTTGGGACGTATGGGACGTTAAGGACATATGGGACATTTGGGACGTCTGAGACGTTAGGGACATATAGGACATATAGGACGTCTGGGACGTTAGGGATATATGGGACATCTAGGGCATCTGAGACGTCTGCGACGTTTGGAAAGTCTGGGATATCTGGGACGTCTGGGACGTCTGAGACGTTAGGGACATATGGAATATCTGGGACGTCTGGGACGTTAGGGACATATGGGACATCTGGGACGCCTGGGATGTTAGGGGTATATCGGACACCTTGGACGTCTGGGACGTTATTGACCTATGGGACAAATGGGACATCTGGAACGTATGGGACGTTAGGGACATATGGGAGATCTGGGATGTCTGGGATGTTAGGGACGTATGAAACATATGGGACATCTAGGACGCTGGGACGTTAGGGACATAAGGGACATCCGTGACGTCTGAGACGTTAGAGACATATGGGACATCTAGGACGTCTGGGACTTTAGGGACGTATGGGACATATGGAACATCTAGAACGTCTGGGACTTTAGGGACATTTGGGACATCTGGGACGTCTGGGACGTTAGGGACATATAAGACATATGGGAATTTTGGGACGTCTGGGACGTTAGGGACATATGGGACATCTGGGACGTCTGGGACGTTAGGGACATATAGGACATCTAGGTCGTCTGGGACGTTAGGGACGTATGAAACATATGGGACATCTGAGACGTCTGGGACGGGTGTGATATATGGGACATCTAGGACGTCTGGGACGTCTGGGACGTCTGGGACGTTAGGGACATATGGGACATCTAGGACGCCTGGGACGTCTGGGACGTTAGGGACATATAAGACATCTAGGACGCCTGGGACGTTAGGGACATATGGGACACATGGGACGTCTGGGACGTCTGGGACGTTAGGGACGTATGAGACATCTGGGACATCTGACACGTCTGGGACGTTAGGGACACATGGGACGTCTGGGACGTCAAGGACGTTAGGGACATATGGGACATCTAGGACGTCTGGGACGTCTAGGACGTTAGGGACATATGGGACATCTAGGACGCCTGAGACGGTAGGGACATATGAAACACATGGGACATCTGGGACATCTGAGACGTCTGGGACGTTAGAGACATATGGGACATCTAGGACGTCTGGGACGTTAGGGACATATGAAACAACCTGGACGTCGGGAACGTTACTGACATATGGGACATATAGGACATCTGGGACGTCTGGGACGGTAGGGATATATGGGACATCTAGGACGTCTGGGACGTCAAGGACGTTAGGAACATATGGGACATCTAGATCGTCAGAGACGTCTGGGACGTTAGGGACACATGGGACATCTAGGACGCCTGGGACGTTAGGGACATATGGGACACATGGGACGTCTGGGACGTTTGGCACGTTAGGGACGTATGGGACATCTGGGACGTATGGGACGTTAAGGACATATGGGACATCTGGGACGTCTGGGACGTTAGGGACATATAGGACATATAGGACGTCTTGGACGTTAGGGATAAATGGGACATCTAGGGCATCTGAGACGTCTGCGACGTTTGGAAAGCCTGGGATATCTGGGACGTCTGGGACGTCTGGGACGTTAGGGACATATGGAACATCTGGGACGTCTGGGACGTTAAGGACATATGGGACATCTGGGACGCCAGGGATGTTAGGGGTATATCGGACACCTTGGACGTCTGGGACGTGAGGGACCTATGGGACAAATGGGACATCTGGAACGTATGGGACGTTTGGGACACATGGGAGATCTGGGACGTCTGGGATGTTAGGGACATATGGGACATCTAGGACGTTTGAGACGTTAGGAACATATGGGACTTCTAAGACGTCTGGGACGTTAGGGATGTATGGGACACCTAGAACGTCTGGGACGTCAAGGACGTTAGGGACAAATGGGACATCTAGGACGTCTAGGACGTTAGGGACATATGGGACTTCTAGGACGTCTGGGACGTTAGGGACGTCTGGGACGTTAGGGACATATGGGACATCTGGGACGTCTTGGACGTTACTGACATATGGGACATATGGGACATCTGGGACGTCTGGGACGTTAGGGACATATGGGACATCTGGGACGTCTGGGACGTTAGAGACATATGGGACATCTGGGACGCTTGGGATGTTAGGGGTATATCGGACACCTTGGACGTCTGGGACGTTAGGGACCTATGGGACAAATGGGACATCTGGAACGTATGGGACGTTAGGGACATATGATAGATCTGGGACGTCTGGGATGTTAGGGACATATGGGACATCTAGGACGTCTGAGACGTTAGGGACATATGGGACTTCTAAGACGTCTGGGACGTTAGGGATATATGGGACACCTAGGACGTCTGGGACGTCAAAAGCGTTTGAGACAATTGGGACATCTAGGACGTCAGGGACGTTAAGGACATATGGGACATCTGGGACGTCTGGGACGTTAGAGACATATGGGACATCTGGGACGCCTGGGATGTTAGGGGTATATCGGACACCTTGGACGTCTGGGACGTTAGAAACCTATGGGACAAATGGGACATCTGGAACGTATGTAACGTTAAGGACATATGGGAGATCTGGGACGTCTGGGATGTTAGGGACATATGGGACATCTAGGACGTCTGAGACGTTGGGGACATATGGGACTTCTAAGACGTCTGGGACGTTAGGTATATATGGGACACCTAGGACGTCTGGGACGTCAAGGACGTTAGGGACATATGGGACATCTAGGACGTCTGGGACGTTAAGGACATATGGGACTTCTAGGACGTCTGGGACGTTAGGGACATATGGGACATCTAGGACGTCTGGGACGTTAGGGACATATGAGACATCTGGGACGTCTGGGACATTACTGACATATGGGACATATGGGACATCTGGGACGTCTGGGCGTTAGGGACATATGGGACATTTGGGACGTCTGGGACGTTAGGGACATATAGGAAATCTAGGACGTCTGAGACGTTTGGGACAAATGGGACATATGGGACATTTGAGACGTCTGGGACGTTAGGGACACATGGGACATCTGGGAGGTCTGGGACGTTAGGGACATAAGGGACATCCGGGACGTCTGAGACGTTAGGGACATATAGGACGTCTAAGACGTCTGGAACGTTAGGGATATATGGGACATCTAAGACGACTGGGACGTCAAGGACGTTAGTGACATATGGGACATCTAAGACTTCTGGAAGGTTAGGGACATATGGTACATCTAGGACGCCTGGGACGTTATAGATATATGGGACACATGGGACGTCTGGGACGTCTGGGACGTTAGGGACATATGTGACATCTGGGACGTATGGGACGTTAGGGACATATGAGACATCTGGGACGTCTGGGACGTTAGGGACATATAAGACATCTAGGACGTCTGGGACGTTAGGGACATATGGGACCTCTGTAGCAGTACATATCGTAGCTTCTACAGGAATATCGTTCAATATTAATTAATCCTAATAGATAGGCAACTTTAAGCGCAAGACCAGTAGGAGGGGTTGCCTACCCTTTTTGAAATTTAATTTAGAAGGCCCATGGTTACGTTCATAAAAGAACAATAAATAGCAAAAATTATTACTTCCTGTTTAATTGAGAAAGCAAAAGGGCGCTTCTCTATGCAGAAGCGAAGCAAATTGAAAATCCTAGCTTAGAAAGGATACAAGCAGACAATAGTAAGCTTTTATTTAACTCATACAGCATAGTATTAAAACATAATAATTTTTCAGGCAGATAGGATAAATTCCACAAACATTTTCTTTCTGAAAAGGGCAGTTATTATATAACTGGTAGGTAGACGGCAAACTAATACATACAAATCGTAATAGAGGGTTTTCCTTGATTCAGCTCTTAGTGTCACCTCTTTGACCACCAGCTCTTAGGGCTTCCTCTTTGACTACCAGCTCGTCGGTCTTTTTCATTTGACGCCAGTTCTGGTCAGTTGTATATTCGCCATGGAGAAGTGTGTCGATAAGTTACGAGCGATAAGGAAAAGAGAGGACGCAATTAGAAATCTATAACCAGTTAGGAGATCACTCACCAGTCAAGGGCAACTTCTTTGGTTCGATGAGGAGTTCTTCATAGTTAATGTTGGCAGATGGAGAGGTCCAGGTTCAAGGGTTCTCTGCATTAACCGTATGTTAGTCCTGAAAGGGTTTAATATCGTTAGACTTAAACTCGCGTCATAGCTTAAATATAATTAAATTAGGGCGTAAGCCTTAAGAATATTCAATAACAGATTAGTTTCAAGTAAAAAGAATAGTTACTTACCAGGAGATGTGGCCTGAAGTGAGATTAAATCGTTCTGTGACTGTCAAGTTGGGGTTTGGGTCACTTGTCAAATAATAAGTTTTTTTTTCATAAAGGACCTTTCTTATACTACATGGAATGATAACAATTAAACTAAATACCGATCATTAATCGTAATTAACACCTAGGAAAGAGAAATACGAGGGTATAGAGAGCTCTTTATATTTTCAACTTACGAACCGGAGGTTATTAATTAAATAGGTATAAGAAATCTCCTAGATACTGATAGATTCCTTAATCCTAACGTTTTATTAGAACAAATTCTAACTTGTCAGAGAAGAATAAAACTTGCTAAATAATTACATAATGTGTATTAAAATTAGAAAGGTATAAGCCTCTAATGCATAACAATTGATTTGTGGACTGTTAGAAAGAATACGTAACCTTTGTAAACTTATTGAATTTAAAACTTTTTAAATAAAGTTATGGCGCCCATTTCTTCTGATTAATGAACTTTTACCTTTATATGAAAGTGAAACGAACTAAAAATCTCACAATTGTTAAACCCTGATAAGAAACCGTATCTTGAGCTAGTCGGTGAAGTGTAAGCCTTCAAAGGTAAGTAAGGATGAGGGGTACACATCTAGGACATCTGAGACGTCTGCGACGTTTGGTAAGTCTGGGATATCTGGGACGTCTGGGACGTCTGGGACGTTAGGGACATATGGAACATCTGGGACGCCTGGGACGTTAGGAATATATAGGACATCTAAGACGTCTGGGACGTTAGGGACGTATGGGACATCTGGGACGACTGGGACGTTAGAGATATATGGGACATCTAAAACGTCTGGGACGTTAGGGACATATGGGACATCTGGGACGTTTGGGACGTTAGGGACATATGGGACATCTGGGACGTCTGGGACGTTAGAGACAAATGGGACATGTAGGACGTCTGGGACGTTAGGGACATATGGGACATCTAGGACATCTGAGACGTCTGCGACGTTTGGAAAGTCTGCGATATCTGGAACGCCTGGGACGTCTGGGACGTTAGGGACATATGGGACATCTGGGACGTCTGGGACGTTAAAGACATATGGGACATCTAGGACATCTGGGACGTTAGAAACATATGAAACAATTCGGACGTCTGGGACGTTAGAGACATATGGGACATCTGGGACGTCTAGGACGTTAGAGACATATGAGACATCTAGGACATCTGAGACGTCTGCGACGTTTGGAAAGTCTGCGATATCTGGGACGCCTGGGACGTCTGGGATGTTAGGGACATATGAGACATCTGGGACGTCTGGGACGTTTGAGACAATTGGGACATCTAGGACGTCTGGGACGTTAAGGACATATGGGACATGTGGGACGTCTGGGACGTTAGAGACATATGGGACATCTAGGACGTCTGGGACGTTAGGGACATACGAAACAACTCGGACGTGTGGGACGTTAGGGAAATATGGGACATATGGGACATCTGGGACGTCTGGGAAGTTAGGGACATATGGGACATCTGAGACGTTTGGGACGTTAGGGACATATAGGACATCTAGGACGTCTGGGACGTTAGGGACATATGGGACATTTGAAACGTCTGGGACGTTAGGAATATATTGCAATGACCCTTTACGTATAATATTTGTAGGTTTATAATTAATGTAATAAATAAAAAAAGTCACCACACAATATTTGATTTAATTCTACCACTTGCTAAAATCAAACTGACTGATTAATTTATTTTGTTGGGTACGCCAAAATTGAGAATCACTCTTATGGTAGTTTGCCCTTTATCTAATCCATTCATCTGATTTAATGACTTCGCTAGCTCAATTTTAAACAGAGACATGAAATTAAAACTCAAAATTTCAGGTCTTGGGTTCCTAAACTTTCCTAGTTAAAATTTTATTTTAGGCTTCTGGAACGTAACAGGTGAACTAAAATGTAGGCGTAATGTGCCGTTGTTAAACTGAAATGTCAATTCTATCAAACCAAGTTCGAGTTACCATCAGCTCGCGTTTGAAATTGATTTATCAACAATTAAATGAACAAATTTTACGGTAAGATTTTTAATAATTGCCTTCAAGTGGCGTCTATGTATTCTTTTGTTTTCCAGATCGTTTACTATTGGTGCATTCTAAAAAGGACGCCGTATTCGCATTTGTTTCTTGGTGCCTCCAACTGACGATTTTAAATGCAAATCCTGGGAAAACACTTCGCCATCCACGGGAACTGTTATGATTTTCGTGTTCTCCAGGTCGTAATTAAGGTATGCTCAAATTTTCACACCGATCGCGCGAGTCGAAATTTTAAAATCCACTAACCTCACTTTGGTTGTCGTAGCTGGGCTTCGTTGTTATGAATCTGGCTGAAATCTTGCTCCCCTGGCTGCTCGTGATGCTGGGTTATGTTCTGGCCTGATGTGTGGAGCTGCCGGAAGAATCCTGACACCCTATGCCTTCCCACGATGCTGCAGATAGATGCTGCGGGAAATCGCCTCCAAGCCGTGGCTGCCGTCGTCGCCTCGGAACGCCAAAAACTCAAATACCTGGAATCTCTTGCCTCCAATTGTGCTGATACACTCGAATTTGCTGATTACGATGGTGCTATTTATTTTTTAATACATTTATGCTTTCTATGAAATCTTGGTAATTAAAGATAGAGTAAAAACCAAGCACTTTCACCAATTTATTTTAAACAATTGCTCCCTTTGTCGTTATTGACAAAACACTGTCTACAGATTTGAATTGTAGGAAATCAACCAGGTACAAAAACATAACTTATAATCTAATTTAACAAATTTTATCAGTCAATTACAAAATTCTTATGTTCTAAAATTATTGTCTTTTGGAATTCTTCATTTTTCAACGTTTTTTAATGCGCCACTCACTTCATTTTTATAACACTTAAATGCCCATTGTTTATCACTACACTGACTAAGTTTTTAATCTACCAACATTGTCTAATTTCTTGCTTATTTGAATTCCATCTAATTTCTTGCTATTTCAATCTCTTCAAATCCCCAAGTCTTGTATTTTCATGTCATAAATGACTTGCCTGGCTTTTCTATGTTCTTTGCCTTATTCTTCTAGTCATTCTTGTTCTCACCTTTATTAAAAATGTTCATTTGCTATCCATTCTCTAATGACTTTACTTTCTACGCTTCCATTTTTAAGCTGTGTCTAACTTGAACTTTTTTTGCCAGTTCTTAATTAATTTTAGATTCGACTTTTACTTTGTGCAAATCTATTATATTATGCTTAAAATTACATTGCTAAACCCAATACACGGAATTTGAGCTTCCATATTTCTGTGTCTATTCAATTACAATCAATGTCATTGGCGAATTATACCAGTGTTATTATGATTTGGCAATTTATGTGAATTTTCTCAGATGCTTGCATTATTACAACTCTGTGCTTTAATGATTTAATTTGTCATTTGCTTGCACTGCAATCAGAGCCGATTTGAGGGCTAAAGACCATCGCAATATAGGACATCTACGACGACTGGGACGTTAGGGACATATGGGACAAATGCGACATCTGGGACGTATGGGACGTTAAGGACATATGAGACATCTGGGACGTCTGGGACGTTAGGGACATATGGAACATCTAGGACGTCTGGGACGTTTGGGACATTTAAGACATCTGGGACGTCTGGGACGTTAGGCACATATAGGACATCTAGGACGTCTGGGACGTCTGGGACGTTAGGGACATATGGGACATCCAGGACGCCTGGGACGTTAAAGACATATGGGACATCTGGGACGTCTGGGTCGTTAGGGACATATGGGACATCTGGGACGTCTGGGTCGTTAGGGACATATGGGACATCTGGGACGTTAGAGACATATAGGACATCTAGGACGTCTTTGACGTTAGGGACATATGGGACATCTAGGACGTCTGGAACGTCTGGGACGTTAGCGATATATGGGACATCCAGGACGCCTGGGACGTTAGGGACATATGGGACACATGGCACGTCTGGGACGTCGGGGACGTTAGGGACATATGGGACATCTGGGACGTATAGGACGTTAAAGACATATGGGACATCTGGGACGTCTGGGACGTTAGGGACATATAGGACATCTAGGACGTCTGGGACGTTAGGGATACATGGGACATCTATCACATCTGAGACGTCTGCCACGTTTGGGAAGTCTGGGATATCTGGGACGTCTGGAACGTTAGGAATATATAGGTTAAATGTATAAATGCCTAAATGTCTAAATGCCTAAATGCCTAAATGCCTAATTGCGTAAATGCCTAAGTGCCTAAATGCCTAAATGGTTAAATGTCTAAATGTCTAAACGCCTAAATGCCTAAATGCTTAATTGCGTAAATGCCTAAATGCCTAATGCCTAAATGGTTAAGTGCCTAAATGCCTAAATGGATAAATGCCTAAACGGATGAGAGACTACGTGTCTAAATGAATAATTGCCTAAATGAATAAATATATAAGTGCCTAAGTGTCTAAATGCCTAAATGCCTAAATGCATATAAGTATAAATGCCTAAATGCCTAAATGGTTAAATGCCTAAATGTATAAAAGTCTAAATGCTTAAATGCTTAATGCGTAATTGCGTAAATGCATAAATACGTAAATACCTAAATGGTTAAATGTATAAATGCCTAAATGTCTAAATGCCTAAATGCCTAAATGCCTAACTGCGTAAATGCCTAAGTGCCTAAATGCCTAAATGGTTAAATGCCTAAATGCCTAAATGCCTAATTGCCTAAACGGATGAGAGCCTACGTGTCTAAATGCCTAATTGCCTAAATGAATAAATATATAAGTGCCTAAGTGTCTAAATACCTAAATGCCTAAATACATAAAAGTATAAATGCCTAAATGCTTAAATGGTTAAATGCCTAAATGTATAAATGTCTAAATGCTTAAATGCTTAATGCCTAAATACGTAAATGCCTAAATGGTTAAATGTATAAATGCCTAAATGTCTAAATGCCTAAATGCCTAAATATCTAAATGCCTAAATGCCTAAATGCATAAAAGTATAAATGCCTAAATGCCTAAATGGTTAAATGACTAAATGTATAAATGTCTAAATGCTTAAATGCTTAATGCGTAATTGCGTAAATGCCTAAATACGTAAATGCCTAAATGGTTAAATGTATAAATGCCTAAATGTCTAAATGCCTAAATGCATAAATGCCTAACTGCGTAAATACCTAAATGCCTAAATGCCTAAATGCCTAACTGCGTAAATGCCTAAGTGCCTAAATGCCTAAATGGTTAAATGTATAAATGCCTAAATGTCTAAATGCCTAAATGCATAAATGCCTAACTGCGTAAATACCTAAATGCCTAAATGCTTAAATGCTTAATGCGTAATTGCGTAAATGCCTAAATACGTAAATGCCTAAATGGTTAAATGTATAAATGCCTAAATGTCTAAATGCCTAAATGATTAAATGCCTAACTGCGTAAATACCTAAATGCCTAAATGCCTAAATGGTTAAATGCCTAAATGCCTAAACGCCTAAACCGATGAGAGCCTACGTGTCTAAATACCTAAATGCCTAAATGGTTAAATGTATAAATGCCTAAATGTCTAAATGCCTAAATGCCTAAATGAATAACTGCGTAAATGCCTAAATGCATAAATGCCTAAATGGTTAAATGCTTAAATGCCTAAATGCCTAAACGGATGAGAGCCTACGTGTCTAAATGCCTAATTGCCTAAATGAATAAATATATAAGTGCCTAAGTGTCTAAATACCTAAATGCCTAAATACATAAAAGTATAAATGCCTAAATGCTTAAATGGTTAAATGCCTAAATGTATAAATGTCTAAATGCTTAAATGCTTAATGCCTAAATACGTAAATGCCTAAATGGTTAAATGTATAAATGCCTAAATGTCTAAATGCCTAAATGCCTAAATATCTAAATGCCTAAATGCCTAAATGCATAAAAGTATAAATGCCTAAATGCCTAAATGGTTAAATGACTAAATGTATAAATGTCTAAATGCTTAAATGCTTAATGCGTAATTGCGTAAATGCCTAAATACGTAAATGCCTAAATGGTTAAATGTATAAATGCCTAAATGTCTAAATGCCTAAATGCATAAATGCCTAACTGCGTAAATACCTAAATGCCTAAATGCCTAAATGCCTAACTGCGTAAATGCCTAAGTGCCTAAATGCCTAAATGGTTAAATGTATAAATGCCTAAATGTCTAAATGCCTAAATGCATAAATGCCTAACTGCGTAAATACCTAAATGCCTAAATGCTTAAATGCTTAATGCGTAATTGCGTAAATGCCTAAATACGTAAATGCCTAAATGGTTAAATGTATAAATGCCTAAATGTCTAAATGCCTAAATGATTAAATGCCTAACTGCGTAAATACCTAAATGCCTAAATGCCTAAATGGTTAAATGCCTAAATGCCTAAACGCCTAAACCGATGAGAGCCTACGTGTCTAAATACCTAAATGCCTAAATGGTTAAATGTATAAATGCCTAAATGTCTAAATGCCTAAATGCCTAAATGAATAACTGCGTAAATGCCTAAATGCATAAATGCCTAAATGGTTAAATGCTTAAATGCCTAAATGCCTAAACGGATGAGAGCCTACGTGTCTAAATGCCTAAATTTCTAAATATATAAATGTATAAGTGAATAAGTGTCTAAATGCCTAAATGCCTAAATGTATAAAAGTATAAATGCCTAAGTGCCTAAATGCCTAAATGCTTAAATGTATAAAAGTATAAATGCTTAAATGCCTAAATGCCTACATGGTTAAATGTATAAATGCCTAAATGCCTAAAGCCTAATTGCCTAAATGTATAAATACCTAAATGTCTAAACGCCTAAATGCCTAAATGCCTAATTGCGTAAATGCCTAAATGCCTAAATGCCTAAATGGTTAAGTGCCTAAATGCCTAAATGGATAAATGCCTAAACGGATGAGAGCCTACGTGTCTAAATGCCTAATTGCCTAAATGAATAAATATATAAGTGCCTAAGTGTCTAAATGCCTAAATGCTTAAATGCATATAAGTATAAATGCCTAAATGCCTAAATGGTTAAATGCCTAAATGTATAAATGTCTAAATGCTTAAATGCTTAATGCGTAACTGCGTAAATGCATAAATACGTAAATACCTAAATGGTTAAATGTATAAATGCCTAAACGTCTAAATGCCTAAATGCCTAAATGCCTAACTGCGTAAATGCCTAAGTGCCTAAATGCCTAAATGGTTAAATGCCTAAATGCCTAAATGCCTAATTGCCTAAACGGATGAGAGCCTACGTGTCCAAATGCCTAATTGCCTAAATGAATAAATATATAAGTGCCTAAGTGTCTAAATACCTAAATGCCTAAATGCATAAAAGTATAAATGCCTAAATGCTTAAATGGTTAAATGCCTAAATGTATAAATGTCTAAATGCTTAAATGCTTAATGCCTAAATACGTAAATGCCTAAATGGTTAAATGTATAAATGCCTAAATGTCTAAATGCCTAAATGCCTAAATATCTAAATGCCTAAATGCCTTAATGCCTAAATGGTTAAATGACTAAATGTATAAATGTCTAAATGCTTAAATGCTTAATGCGTAATTGCGTAAATGCCTAAATACGTAAATGCCTAAATGGTTAAATGTATAAATGCCTAAATGTCTAAATGCCTAAATGCCTAAATGCCTAACTGCGTAAATACCTAAATGCCTAAATGGTTAAACGCCTAAATGCCTAAACGCCTAAACGGATGAGAGCCTACGTGTCTAAATACCTAAATGCCTAAATGGTTAAATGTATAAATGCCTAAATGCCTAAATGTTTAAGTGCCCAAATGCCTACCTGCGTAAATGCCTAAATGCCTAAACGGATGAGAGCTTACGTGTCTAAGTGCCTAATGGCCTAATTGAATAAATGCCTAAATGGTTAAATGTATAAATGCCTAAATGCCTAAATGCCTAAATGGTTAAATGCCTAAATGCCTAAATGCCTAACTGCGTAAATGCCTAAATGCCTAAATGCCTAAATGCCTAAATGTCTAAATGCCTAAATGCCTAAATGCCTAACTGCGTAAATACCTAAATGCCTAAATGCCTAAATGGTTAAATGCCTAAATGACTAAATGCCTAAATGGTTAAATGTATAAATGCCTAAATGCCTAAATGCCTAAATGGCTAAATGCCTAAATGCCTAAACGGATGAGAACCTACGTGTCTAAATGCCTAATTGCCTAAATAAATAAATGTATAAATGCCTAAGTGTCAAAATGCCTAAATGCCTAAATGTATAAAAGTATAAATGATTAAATGCCTAAATGGTTAAATGCCTAAATGTATAAATGTCTAAATGCTTAAATGCTTAATGCGTAATTACGTAAATGCCTAATTACCTAAATGCCTAAATGGTTAAGTGTACGAGTGCCTAAATGTCTAAATGCCTAAATGCCTAAATGCCTAACTGCGTAAATGCCTAAATGCCTAAATGGTGAAATGCCTAACTGCGTAAATGCCTAAATGCCTAAATGCCTAAATGGTTAAATGCCTAAATGCCTAAATGCCTAAACGGATGTGAGCCTACGTGTCTAAATGCTTAAATGCCTAAATGAATAAATGTATAAATTCCTAAGTGTCTAAATGCCTAAATTCCTAAATGTATAAAAGTATAAATGCTTAAATGCCTAAATACCAAAATGCCTAAATGGTTAAATGTATAAATGCCTAAATGTCTAAATGCCTAAATGCTTAAATGCCTAACTGCGTAAATGCCTAAATGAATAAATGCCTAAATGGTTAAATGCCTAAATGCCTAAAAGCCTAACTGCCTAAATGCCTAAATGCCTAAATGGTTACATGTATAAATGCCTAAATATCTAAATGCCTAAATGCCTAATTGCCTAACTGCGTAAATGCCTAAATACCTAAATGATTAAATGGTTAAATGCCTAAATGCCTAAATGCCTAAATGCCTAAATGCCTAACTGCGTAAATACCTAAATGCCTAAATGCCTAAATGGTTAAATGCCTAAATGCGTAAACGCCTAAACGGATGAGAGCCTACGTGTCTAAATACCTAAATGCCTAAATGGTTAAATGTATAAATGCCTAAATGTCTAAATGCCTAAATGCCTAAATGAATAACTGCGTAAATGACTAAATGCGTAAATGCCTAAATGGTTAAATGCCTAAATGCCCAAATGCCTAAATGCCTAAATGCCTAAATGGTTAAATGTATAAATGCCTAAATGTCTAAATGCCTAAATGCCTAAATGCCTAAATACCTAAACGGATGAGAGCCTACGTGTCGAAATACCTAAATGCCTAAATGGTTAAATGTATAAATGCCTAAATGTCTAAATGCCTAAATGCCTAAATGAATAACTGCGTAAATGACTAAATGCGTAAATGCCTAAATGGTTAAATGCCTAAATGCCTAAATGCCTAAATGGTTAAATGTATAAATGCCTAAATGTCTATATGCCTAAATGCCTAAATGCCTAAATGCCTAAATGGTTTAATGCCTAAATGCCTAAATGCCTAAATGCCTAACTGCGTAAATACCTAAATGCCTAAATGCCTAAATGGTTAAATGCCTAAATGCCTAAACGCCTAAACGGATGAGAGCCTACGTGTCTAAATACCTAAATGCCTAAATGGTTAAATGTATAAATGCCTAAATGTCTAAATTCCTAAATGCCCAAATGAATAACTGCGTAAATGACTAAATGCGTAAATGCCTAAATGGTTAAATGCCTAAATGCCCAAATGCCTAAATGCCTAAATGCCTAAATGGTTAAATGTATAAATGCCTAAATGTCTAAATGCCTAAATGCCTAAATGCCTAAATACCTAAACGGATGAGAGCCTACGTGTCGAAATACCTAAATGCCTAAATGGTTAAATGTATAAATGCCTAAATGTCTAAATGCCTAAATGGTTAAATGCCTAAATGAATAAATGCCTAACTGCGTAAAAACCTAAGTGCCTAAATGCCTAAATAGTTAAATGCCTAAATGCCTAAATGCCTAAATGCCTAAATGGTTAAATGTATAAATGCCTAAGCGTATGAGAGCTTACGTGTCTAAATGCCTGATTGCCTAAATGAATAAATGAATAAATGCCTAACTGCGTAAATGCCTAAGTGCCTAAATGCCTAAATGGTTAAATGCCTAAATGCCTAAATAGTTAAATGCCTAAATGCCTAAATGCCTAAGCGGATGAGAGCTTACGTGTCTAAATGCCTGATTGCCTAAATGAATAAACGTATAAATGCCTAAGTGTCTAAATGCCTAAATGTCTAAATGGTTAAATGCCCAAATGTATAAATGTCTAAATGCTTAAATGCTTAATGCGTAATTGCGTAAATGCCTAACAACCTAAATGCCTAAATGGTCAAATGTATAAATGCCTAAATGTCTAAATGCCTAAATGCCTAAATGCCTAACTGCGTAAATGCCTAAACGCCTAAATGCCTAAATGGTTAAATGACTAAATGCCTAAATGGTTACATGTATAAATGACTAAATGTTTAATGCCTAAATGCCCAAATGCCTAACTGCGTAAATGCCTAAATGCCTAAATGCCTAAATGGTTAAATGCATAAATGCCTAAATGCCTAAATGCCTAAATGCCTAAATGGTTAGATGTATAAATGCCTAAACGTTTAATGCCTAAATTCCAAATGCCTAACTGCGTAAATGCCTAAATGCCTAAATGCCTAAATGCCTAACTGCGTAAATGCCTAAACGGATGAGAGCCTATGTGTCTAAATGCCTAAATAAATAAATGTATAAGTGAATAAGTGTCTAAATGCCTAAATGCCTAAATGTATAAAAGTATAAATACCTAAGTGCCTAAATGCTTAGATGCTTAAATGTATAAAAGTATAAATGCTTAAATGCCTAAATGCCTACATGGTTAAATGTATAAATGCCTAAATGCCTAAATGCCTAATTGCCTAAATGTATAAATGCCTAAATGTCTAAACGCCTAAATGCCTAAATGCCTAATTGCGTAAATGCCTAAATGGTTAAGTGCCTAAATGCCTAAATGGATAAATGCCTAAACGGATGAAAGCCTACGTGTCTAAATGCCTAATTGCCTAAATAAATAGATATATAAGTGCCTAAGTGTTTAAATGCCTAAATGCCTAAATGCATGTAAGTATAAATGCCTAAATGCCTAAATGGTTAAATGCCTAAATGTATAAATGTCTAAATGCTTAAATGCTTAATGCGTAATTGCGTAAATGCATAAATACGTAAATACCTAAATGGCTAAATGTATAAATGCCTAAATGTCTAAATGCCTAAATACCTAAATGCCTAACTGCGTAAATGCCTAAGTGCCTAAATGCCTAAATGGTTAAATGCCTAAATGCCTAAATGCCTAATTGCTTAACGGATGAGAGCCTACGTGTCTAAATGCCTAATTGCCTAAATGAATAAATATATAAGTGCCTAAGTGTATAAATACCTAAATGCCTAAATGCATAAAAGTATAAATGCCTAAATGCTTAAATCGTTAAATGCCTAAATGTATAAATGTCTAAATGCTTAAATGCTTAATGCCTAATTACGTAAATGCCTAAATGGTTAAATGTATAAATGCCTAAATGTCTAAATTCCTAAATGCCTAAATATCTAAATGCCTAAATGCCTAAATGCATAAAAGTATAATTACCTAAATGCCTAAATGGTTAAATGTATAAATGCCTAAATGTCTAAATGCCTAAATGCATAAATGCCTAACTGCGTAAATACCTAAATGCCTAAATGCCTAAATGGTTAAATGCCTAAATGCCTAAACGCCTAAACAGATGAGAGCCTACGTGTCTAAATACCTAAATGCCTAAACGGATGAGAGCTTACGTGTCTAAGTGCCTAATGGCCTAAATGAATAAATGCCTAAATGGTTAAATGTATAAATGCCTAAATGCCTAAATGCCTAAATGGTTAAATGCCTAAATGCCTAAATGCCTAACTGCGTAAATGCCTAAATGCCTAAATGCCTAAATGCCTAAATGCCTAAATGCCTAAATGGTTAAATGTATAAATGCCTAAATGCCTAAATGCCTAAATGGCTAAATGCCTAAATGCCTAAACGGATGAGAGCCTACGTTTCTAAATGCCTAATTGCCTAAATAAATAAATGTATAAGTGCCTAAGTGTCAAAATGCCTAAATGCCCAAATGTATAAAAGTATAAATGATTAAATGCCTAAATGGTTAAATGCCTAAATGTATAAATGTCTAAATGCTTAAATGCTTAATGCGTAATTACGTAAATGCCTAAATACCTAAATGCCTCAATGGTTAAGTGTACGAGTGCCTTAATGTCTAAATGCCTAAATGCCTAAATGCCTAACTGCGTAAATGACTAAATGCCTAAATGCCTAAATGGTGAAATGCCTAACTGTGTAAATGCCTAAATGCCTAAATGGTTAAATGCCTAAATGCCTAAATGCCTAAATGCCTAAACGGATGTGAGCCTACGTGTCTAAATGCTTAAATGCCTAAATGAATAAATGTATAAATTCCTAAGTGTCTAAATGCCTAAATTCCTAAATGTATAAAAGTATAAGTGCTTAAATGCCTAAATACCAAAATGCCTAAATGGTTAAATGCGTAAATGCCTAAATGCCTAAATGCCTAAATGGTTAAATGTATAAATGCCTAAATGTCTAAATGCCTAAATGCTTAAATGCCTAACTGCGTAAATGCCTAAATGCCTAAATGCCTAAATGGATAAATGCCTAAATGCCTAAATGCCTAACTGCCTAAATGCCTAAATGCCTAAATGGTTACATGTATAAATGCCTAAATATCTAAATGTCTAAATGCCTAATTGCCTTACTGCGTAAATGCCTAAATGCCTAAATGGTTAAATGCCTAAATGCCTAAATGCCTAAATGCCTAAACGGAAGAGAGCCTACGTGTCTAAATGCCTAAATGCCTAAATGAATAAATGTATAAATGCCCAAGTGTCTAAATGCCTAAATGCCTAAATGTATAGAAGTATAAATGCGTAAATGCCCAAATACCAAAATGCCTAAATGGTTAAATGCCTAAATACCAAAATGCCTAAATGGTTAAATGCCAAAATGCCTAAATGCCTAATTGCCTAAATGTATAAATGCCTAAATGTCTAAACGCCTAAATGCCTAAATGCCTAATTGCGTAAATGCCTAAATGCCTAAATGGTTAAGTGCCTAAATGCCTAAATGGATAAATGCCTAAACGGATGAGAGCCTATGTGTCTAAATGCCTAATTGCTTATTTAAATAAATATATAAGTGCCTAAGTGTCTAAATGCCTAAATGCCTAAATGCATATAAGTATAAATGCCTAAATGCCTAAATGGTTAAATACCTAAATGTATAAATGTCTAAATGCCTAAATGCCTAAATGCCTAACTGCGTAAATGCCTAAGTGCCTAAATGCCTAAATGGTTAAATGCCTAAATGCCTAAATGCCTAATTGCCTAAACGGATGAGAGCCTACGTGTCTAAATGCCTAATTGCCTAAATGAATAAATATATAAGTGCCAAAGTGTCTAAATAACTAAATGCCTAAATGCATAAAAGTATAAATGCCTAAATGCTTAAATGGTTAAATGCCCAAATGTATAAATGTCTAAATGCTTAAATGCTTAATGCCTAAATACGTAAATGCCTAAATGGTTAAATGTATAAATGCCTAAATGTCTAAATGCCTAAATGCCTAAAAATCTAAATGCCTAAATGCCTAAATGCATAAAAGTATAAATGCCTAAATGCCTAAATGGTTAAATGCCTAAATGTATAAATGTCTAAATGCTTAAATTCTTTATGCGTAATTGCGTAAATGCCTAAATACATAAATGCCTAAATGGTTAAATGTATAAATGCCTAAATGTCTAAATGCCTAAATGCCTAAATGCCTAACTGCGTAAATACCTAAATGATTAAATGCCTAAATGGTTAAATGCCTAAATGTATAAATGTCTAAATGCTTAAATGCTTAATGCGTAATTACGTAAATGCCTAATTACCTAAATGCCTAAATGGTTAAGTGTACGAGTGCCTAAATGTCTAAATGCCTAAATGCCTAAATGCCTAACTGCGTAAATGCCTAAATGCCTAAATGCCTAAATGGTGAAATGCCTAACTGCGTAAATGCCTAAATGCCTAAATGGTTAAATGCCTAAATGCCTAAATGCCTAAATGCCTAAACGGATGTGAGCCTACGTGTCTAAATGCTTAAATGCCTAAATGAATAAATGTATAAATTCCTAAGTGTCTAAATGCCTAAATTCCTAAATGTATAAAAGTATAAATGCTTAAATGCCTAAATACCAAAATGCCTAAATGGTTAAATGCGTAAATGCCTAAATGCGTAATTGCCTAAATGGTTAAATGTATAAATGCCTAAATGTCTAAATGCCTAAATGCTTAAATGCCTAACTGCGTAAATGCCTAAATGAATAAATGCCTAAATGGTTAATTGCCTAAATGCCTAAAAGCCTAACTGCCTAAATGCCTAAATGCCTAAATGGTTACATGTATAAATGCCTAAATATCTAAATGCCTAAATGCCTAATTGCCTAACTGCGTAAATGCCTAAATACCTAAATGCCTAAATGGTTAAATGCCTAAATGCCTAAATGCCTAAATGCCTAAATGCCTAACTGCGTAAATACCTAAATGCCTAAATGCCTAAATGGGTAAATGCCTAAATGCCTAAACGCCTAAACGGATGAGAGCCTACGTGTCTAAATACCTAAATGCCTAAATGGTTAAATGCCTAAATGCCCAAATGCCTAAATGCCTAAATGCCTAAGTGGTTAAATGTATAAATGCCTAAATGTCTAAATGCCTAAATGCCTAAATGCCTAAATACCTAAACGGATGAGAGCCTACGTGTCGAAATACCTAAATGCCTAAATGGTTAAATGTATAAATGCCTAAATGTCTAAATGCCTAAATGCCTAAATGAATAACTGCGTAAATGACTAAATGCGTAAATGCCTAAATGGTTAAATGCCTAAATGCCCAAATGCCTAAATGCCTAAATGCCTAAATGGTTAAATGTATAAATGCCTAAATGTCTAAATGCCTAAATGCCTAAATGCCTAAATGCCTAAATGGTTAAATGCCTAAATGCCTAAATGCCTAAATGCCTAAATGCCTAACTGCGTAAATACCTAAATGCCTAAATGCCTAAATGGTTAAATGCCTAAATGCCTAAACGCCTAAACGGATGAGAGCCTACGTGTCTAAATACCTAAATGCCTAAATGGTTAAATGTATAAATGCCTAAATGTCTAAATGCCTAAATGCCTAAATGAATAACTGCGTAAATGACTAAATGCGTAAATGCCTAAATGGTTAAATGCCTAAATGCCCAAATGCCTAAATGCCTAAATGCCTAAATGGTTAAATGTATAAATGCCTAAATGTCTAAATGCCTAAATGCCTAAATGCCAAAATACCTAAACGGATGAGAGCCTACGTGTCGAAATACCTAAATGCCTAAATGGTTAAATGTATAAATGCCTAAATGTCTAAATGCCTAAATGGTTAAATGCCTAAATGAATAAATGCCTAACTGCGTAAAAACCTAAGTGCCTAAATGCCTAAATGGTTAAATGCCTAAATGCCTAAATGCCTAAATGCCTAAATGGTTAAATGTATAAATGCCTAAGCGGATGAGAGCTTACGTGTCTAAATGCCTGATTGCCTAAATGAATAAATGAATAAATGCCTAACTGCGTAAATGCCTAAGTGCCTAAATGCCTAAATGGTTAAATGCCTAAATGCCTAAATGGTTAAATGCCTAAATGCCTAAATGCCTAAGCGGATGAGAGCTTACGTGTCTAAATGCCTGATTGCCTAAATGAATAAACGTATAAATGCCTAAGTGTCTAAATGCCTAAATGCCTAAATGGTTAAATGCCCAAATGTATAAATGTCTAAATGCTTAAATGCTTAATGCGTAATTGCGTAAATGCCTAAAAACCTAAATGCCTAAATGGTCAAATGTATAAATGCCTAAATGTCTAAATGCCTAAATGCCTAAATGCCTAACTGCGTAAATGCCTAAACGCCTAAATGTCTAAATGGTTAAATGACTAAATGCCTAAATGGTTACATGTATAAATGACTAAATGTTTAATGCCTAAATGCCCAAATGCCTAACTGCGTAAATGCCTAAATGCCTAAATGCCTAAATGGTTAAATGCATAAATGCCTAAATGCCTAAATGCCTAAATGCCTAAATGGTTAGATGTATAAATGCCTAAACGTTTAATGCCTAAATGCCAAATGCCTAACTGCGTAAATGCCTAAATGCCTAAATGGTTAAATGCTTAAATGCCTAAACGGATGAGAGCCTATGTGTCTAAATGCCTAAATAAATAAATGTATAAGTGAATAAGTGTCTAAATGCCTAAATGCCTAAATGTATAAAAGTATAAATGCCTAAGTGCCTAAATGCCTAGATGCTTAAATGTATAAAAGTATAAATGCTTAAATGCCTAAATGCCTACATGGTTAAATGTATAAATGCCTAAATGCCTAAATGCCTAATTGCCTAAATGTATAAATGCCTAAATGTCTAAACGCCTAAATGCCTAAATGCCTAATTGCGTAAATGCCTAAATGCCTAAATGGTTAAGTGCCTAAATGCCTAAATGGATAAATGCCTAAACGGATGAAAGCCTACGTGTCTAAATGCCTAATTGCCTAAATGAATAAATATATAAGTGCCTAAGTGTATAAATACCTAAATGCTTAAATGCATGTAAGTATAAATGCCTAAATGCCTAAATGGTTAAATGCCTAAATGTATAAATGTCTAAATGCTTAAATGCTTAATGCGTAATTGCGTAAATGCATAAATACGTAAATACCTAAATGGCTAAATGTATAAATGCCTAAATGTCTAAATGCCTAAATGCCTAAATGCCTAACTGCGTAAATGCCTAAGTGCCTAAATGCCTAAATGGTTAAGTGCCTAAATGCCTAAATGCCTAATTGCCTAAACGGATGAGAGCCTACGTGTCTAAATGCCTAATTGCCTAAATGAATAAATATATAAGTGCCTAAGTGTATAAATACCTAAATGCCTAAATGCATAAAAGTATAAATGCCTAAATGCTTAAATGGTTAAATGCCTAAATGTATAAATGTCTAAATGCTTAAATGCATAATGCCTAAATACGTAAATGCCTAAATGGTTAAATGTATAAATGCCTAAATATCTAAATTCCTAAATGCCTAAATATCTAAATGCCTAAATGCCTAAATGCATAAAAGTATAAATACCTAAATGCCTAAATGGTTAAATGACTAAATGTATAAATGTCTAAATGTTTAAATGCTTAATGCGTAATTGCGTAAATGCTTAAATACGTAAATGCCTAAATGGTTAAATGTATAAATGCCTAAATGTCTAAATGCCTAAATGCATAAATGCCTAACTGCGTAAATACCTAAATGCCTAAATGCCTAAATGGTTAAATGCCTAAATGCCTAAACGCCTAAACGGATGAGAGTCTACGTGTCTAAATACCTAAATGCCTAAATGGTTAAATGTATAAATGCCTAAATGCCTAAATGCTTAAATGCCCAAATGCCTACC
>CALNHX010010771.1:0-37477 GCA_940337035.1 Agriotes lineatus | reverse complement strand
TCGATTATGAACATTTAAAGAAGTAAACGTTATTTGGCATATCTAAGAAAAAACGCCTCGCCAGTAACAGGTTAACAAATAGCTATTTTTGTATTAAGGGCGTGAAGGAGGCGATTTTGGCCCGCGGCGGAATTATAAGCCAGAGGCCCGAAGGGCCGAAGGATTATAAAACGCCAAAGGGCCAAAATCGCCGTTCACGCCCGAAATGCAAACAAGATTTTTTGTAAAATCCACCATAAAGCTTTGAAAAATAAATGGCACGATTCGTTCTCAAAAATCAAATTGTTGTTGGTTGCCAATGTGATGCTGGTTTTTTAGGCCTTAGGGCGCAAAAGGCATTATTTACGCCCGCAAATTATTTTTAGGCCTTAGGGCGCAAACGGCACTATTTACGCCCGCAAATTAATGCATAAATGACCATATTTTAGTACGATTTTACAAAAACTCATTTTTACTTCCTTTTACGATAAAGGAAGTATTGGATTCACCCCAAAAATTCGAAATTGAGTTTTCAACAGATCTTCACGTTTTAGGGTCCCCTGATCCCAAAAAACATATTTTTTTTCATTGGTCTGTGTGTCTGTCTGTCTGTGTGTCTGTGTGTCTGTCTGTCTGTGTGTCTGTCTGTCTGTGAACAGAATATCTCAAAAACGAAAAGAGGTATGGCGTTGAAACTTCATATATAAGTTTTGTGTACTATGTAGATGAGACAGCAAGCTTTTGAAAAAAATCGCATAACCGGAAGTAGATGTTTACTCTTGTAATTTTTCAGTTTTTTTCGATTTTTTCAAAAACGGCTCTAACGATTTTTTTCAAACTTTACATTTTTATTACATTTTTAATGTGCATTGACGTGAGATAGGTGATTTTCCAGTTGAAAACTTCTAAAGTGGGTTTCTTTTGTTTTTTTTTATTTTTTTTATTAACTCCTATTTTAAATGGAACACCCGGTATATTATTACATTTTTGAATTCTGCTTAAGATTTTAGAGAAAATTTGTCTCTTCAACTAACGCTCTATTTTGTACCGTTTTTGTAGAATTCGTAATTTTTGAAAATTTTTGACAAATGCTTAAAAATTAAAAATTAAATTTTTGACTAATTATAAGATCACTGTAAAAGGAAGTTGTGTGAGTGTATCACACCAGATTTTTAAATTAGTATTGAACTAGTGTTTCTATGTCTATAAGGTATATTATCTGATTTTTCTTGAAACGTAATATCTGGTCTATTATGGGCTACCGTTTTATCTGTATGTATTGTTATATCCCAGTATAGTTTGTAATCATCGTTTTCTATTACGTTATTTGGTGTGTATTTGTCGTACTGTATATTCTGTTCCGCTAGTAATTTGCAACCGCCTATTAGATATTATATTGTTTGATTTTGTATCTGACATTTCCTGCATGTATCGTTCGTTATGTTCTGGTCTTTTATTATATATTTTTTCGTACACTACCATTGAAACAGCTGCTTTGCCGTATAATTTATTGATTAGAAAGTTACACTTTGCGGTATTCGTACGACAAAGTAGTACTTTGTGGTATTCGTACGGTAAAGCAGTACTTTATGGTAGCACTTTGCCGTACCAATTTTACTTTGCCGTACAAATACCGCAAAGTGTACCTTTCTAATTAATACATTTTACGGCAAATTCAGAGAAGAGGATAAATTTATTATTCCGTTTGGTATTCTAGTGTACGAAAAAATATTATACGAAACTCATATGAAAATGGCTTTTCCATACTCGTCTCCAAATTCCGGACTTGGCCTAACGGCCTCTTCCGGAAACATCGCACTCGTACTGAAAAGCTCCACTTTCTATACTTGTAAATTACTATTCTGTAGTTACGGGTGGCTATTACTTAATCTTGAATGGCTAGTACACAGCCTTTCGTTTGCGGGTAGAATTGCCCTTTTGCCAACTATGCGTATATACCGTGAATTTATTATAACGCGCATTGTGGCATTCCCGTTTCCATAAGGACTTGATTGTTACTAGTGGTGTCTAAGGGTACGCCACGCCAGGTGTTAATGCGTTTCTTTTAAAATGCAATATATGAACGGTAATTTTATTGAAAAAGAAGCATCAGAATGAACAACAGAGCATATAATAGCCCACATCTTTCTTTCTTTCTTTCTTTCTTTCTTTCTTTTCAGCCTTCTTGTGTCCATTGTTGATCATAGGCCTCCCTTAACGATTTCCATCTTTCGCGATGTTGTGCTGTTTCTATCCATTTCAATCCTGCGATATTCTTAATGTCGTTGTACCATCTCGTGTTTGGTCTCCCTCTTGATCTTTTGCTCATCCACGGTCTCCAGTTTATTATCTTAGTGCTCCATCTGTTATCTTTTCTCATTGCAACGTATCCGGCAAAATCAAATTTAATTTGAGTTATTCTTTCTAATATGTCCGTTACCTTCGTTGTTTGTCTTATACTTTCATTTGTCTTCCTGTCCCTGATAGAAATATTCACCAGGGCCGTTTCCATTCCTCTTTGTGTTGTTCTTAGTTGGTGTGTTATGTGTTTTGTAAGGGTCTATGTTTGGGCACCATATGTCATCACGGGTAGCACGCAGTGGTCAAATATTCTTGTACGTATTCGTTGAGGTATCTTTTTATTTTTAAGTATTTTAGAAAGTTTACCTAGCGCCGTCCAGCCCAGACGTCTTCTCCGTTCAATTTCAGCGTCTTTGTTTCCCTTTCCAAGTTGTATTTGTTGTCCTAGGTATATGTATTTTTTAACATTTTCTAATTGAGTGTTGTTTATCTTTATGACCGTATTTTCTGGGCTCATTATTTTAGTTTTTTGTATGTTTATTTTTAATCCGACCCTTTCCGATTTTTCTTCTAGCTCCACTAGCATTTGTCTGAGGTCGTCTTCGTTGTCCGCAAATATCACATCGTCTGCAAACCTCAGGTGGTTCAACATTTCTCCGTTTATGTTTATACCCCGCTCCGACCAGTCAAGTTAATGGCACTAAATATGTAAAGGTACCGCCATTCCATTCCAAGATCTTGTTCCCCCAAATTAAAAAGGACAGAACATTGTAAGAAAGTGAGAGTGAGAGTGAGACACTAATGACAGGAACCCCAAATTAAAAGAGACAAAAGATATATGTTTGCACAGTTGGCGGTACCTTTATAATTTAGTAACCTTAAGTCAAGTTGTTTAAACACTTCCTCTAGCACCAGATTGAAAAGCTTGGGGGACATTGTATCCCCTTGACGAATGCCTCTCTTGATTGAGATTGGTTGAGTGTCCTTGTGCAATCTTATTTTTGATGTTGCTTGTTTGTATATGTTTTTTATTAAGTTTTTATATCGGCTGTCGATACGTGGGTCGTCTAATTCTTTCATGATTGCCCAGTGCTCTATACAATCGAAGGCTTTCTCATAATCGACGTAGGCCATGAATAAGGGTAGGTTGTATTCTACTGCTTTTTCAACCAGGATTCTTACTGTTAGGAAGTGGACTGCTGTACTAAACCCCTTACGGAATGCGGCTTGCTCTACCGGTTGATATTCATCCAGTTTATTTGTTATGCTGTTGGTTATTATTTTCATAAAGAGCTTATATAGGTGGGAAAGTAAACTTATGGGTCTGTAGTTCTCTAACAACGTTTTATCCCCTTTTTTGAATAGCACTATCAAGACTGCGTTGTTCTAGTTATAGGGTATTTTTCCTTCATTTAAACATAAGTTAAATAATTTTGTCAGTTTTGGGACTACTATATCTTTTGCTTCTTTTATCATTTCTATGAGAATATCGTCCTCTCCGGGAGCTTTTTTATATTTCATGAACCTCAGAGCATGGATGACCTCCTCATCGTTTATTTGTTCTAGTGCTTCTGAGCCTACATTTTTAATATTTTTCTCTATTAGTGTTTGAGGTGTTTCTACTTTCGTATCATATAGGTTTTCGTAGAATGTCTTAGTTGTTTCCATTATTTTGTTTTTGTCCCTTTCTTCTTCTTTATTTGTGTTTTTAATCGCCATTATCTGTTGTTTTCCTTCTTGTTTTTTCAAGCATCTCATGTTTTTGTTATTCTGTATGATATTTTCTGCCATTTTCAAGTAGTGATTTTCAAGGTCCTTCCTTATCATCTTCCTTGTTTCCCTCCTTATTTGTCTGTATTCGTCTGATGCGTATTTGCCATCTTTGTAAGGTGACCGTCGTTCCTCTATCTTTTCTTTAGTTTCTTTTGTTAATTTGTTTGTCTTGGATCGTGTTTTCTTTGCTATTTTCTTTGATGCTTTCACCAGAGGTGTTCTTAAGGTTTTTTCCTGTTTATTTATATCGGGAGGTATACTTTCGTCTTGTCTAAAATACTGCCGTAGTTCTTTTTGATATGTTTCTTTATTTGGTTTTAGTACATCTGTAACTATACTTATTTTAGGTGTCTGTCCGTATTTATTTCTATGCTGTTTTCTGTCTACGATTGCTGTTGCTCGGACCATACGATGGTCACTTGCGGTATTAAAAGAGTTTAGCGTTGTTACATCGTAGATGAACTTCCTTGAACTGGATAGTATGTAATCTATCTCATTTTTTGTTTTTCCTTCCGGGCTTATCCACGTCCACTATATAAGGTGTTCATAGCATCGCGCTTTTCAGTTTCCAGGAAATTTATTAACATTTCGCCCCTGTGGTTTCTATTTCCTAGCCCTCATCTGGATCTTGTTGTTTTCCGATTATTGCGTTGAAATCCCCCATCATAAGGTCATATGTACATCTTCCTCCTTCTGTTCGTGCATATGATATATCTTCGTAAAGGCTTTCGACTTCCTTATCTACACTTTGTGGTGTCGGAGCGTAGATCTGTATTATTTTAAGTGTACATTTTTTACTTATTTCTACGGTAATATATGCTATTCTGCCTGATAGGCCTTTGTAGTTTTTTACTTTAGGTGCTATTTTTCGATTTATCAGGAAACCCACACCTTTGTGACTTTCAGTTTCATTTCCTAAATAATATAGTACATTCCCTGATTGGAGGGTAATCAGATTTTCTCCTCTCCTTCGTATTTCTGCAAGGCCTATTATGTCCCATTTAATTTTGTTTGCCTCGTTCTCGAGGTCGAATAACTGTTCTTCGCTTAATAGTGTTCTACAGTTATATGTTGCAAGATTGAAATTTATTTTTGTCTTTACCATTTTCTTGCCGCCCTCAGAATCCGTGCGGCAGCCTGACTTACAGTCAGTGTGGGATTTAATGCCCACCTGGGGTCTTTCCGTTTTTGTTTTTGAACCTGGCATATTGAAAAGGGGCTTTGGCCACTATCTTCCACGCGGGCCAAGCGGGTTGGAAGATGGTTGGGAGTTTGGTTTATGGGATAGGTATTTGGAAGGATTTTCGGTAATTTAGGACATGGTTTCCCTTTTGCTGTAAACTGAAGTCTTTATACTATTTGATCAACAGAATTTTTTCCCCAGTACAATATAACTATTATGTTTTTGCATACTCAGTAACGTTTCCATATTGCATTTTAAAAGAATAGTGTTTAACATTAGTAGCTTGGTAAGAGGGTTTTTACTAGCGAATCGTAGGATATCACTGGCGAGCCGCAGGCGAGCTAGTCACCTTCTTGAGCCAGTAAAACCTGTTACCGTGCGTGTATTGTTGAATATTTTATTTATTCCTCATTTGTAAGTAACTAGAAATTTACCATTTATCCAAAGTGTCAAACTGACAAACACCTAAATTCATCAATATGACATATACTAAGGCAGACAAATCTGCCTTTGCACGCTATCATTTATCTATGAGCACGCTTGTACAACTGACAGTTAACTTGTAAAGATTTTACAAGTTAATAACTTGTTAAAATAAACTTTCTTGATAAATACAGTGACTTGATAAATTGATGTTTACAAGTCAGGAACAAATAAATGCATTTACACATACTGCGCGTTATAATAAACTCCCTATATATACCGGGTGAATATTCCAAAACCGAACATAGGCAATTAACATGGGAAAAAGGTTTTTCGCAGATTGCTGCTCCCCATTTTAACTTAGAGGGTTTATAATGACACCAATCGAAAGAATTTTTTTTCTCATCTAATGATATGCGAATTAGTAGTGACCTACAAATGAAAACAAAAAATACACAGCCAATCCTAATATTTAAAAATAAAAGATATTTTGTATATATAATGCTGACTATTGACACAGTTTATGCGTTAATCGTAATAAATCCGCAATATCCATGTTACAATCTTGAACTGTAATCATAGCTTTACAAGTTAATAAATCGCAACCGAAATTTTAAAATAGTGAAAGAGCTTTATCCACATCTATACAGGGTGGTTAATATGTATAATCATTAAATTTAACCCTTAAACTACCACCTATGGCCTTATTAGGACCTCAGGGACAGATTCCTTTCTCTCATATTTTTTTTCTCTATTATTTATGCAAATTTTCTGTACTTGATGCTTCACCAAATTGTGAGCAATTCTAATTCAAACTTTTTTAAGAAAGTTCAAAATTAGTAGGTGCGATTTCACTGAAATTCAAGGCAGTAGTTTACGGAACCATACATATTATCTCGACAATAACTAATTTAGCGGCCATTAAATCAGTTGTTCAGCAGCTTAGAAGTGCGTATATCGGTTGCTCTGTAAATACAAGCAGACATGATGCATCATGGTTAACTTGCCTGTGATATGTACATCAATTTGCTTCTTTTTAGATAGGTATATACTTCTGACCGTTATAATTTATGCGCAGATATTAGAAAAGAGTTCACTTATGAGAATAATTACTCTCTCACACAGGTAGAAAAAAAGTGTATTTCATCGAATAAATACGTATGGTTTCATAAAAGTAAGTCGATATTTCTAAAGTTTTGCAAGTTGTACGTATTGCAGGTGAATGTTGTTGGTTTCATTTTGGTGATCTCGTCAAGGGTGAACTTTTTGGAGACGTTATGAAAATGAAAAATGAAAGATTCAAGGGGGCGAAAATACGAGGGTTAAAACGACTTTTTGGACACGAAAGGTTTCGGTGCTGTTACATCGCATACTTCTTGAAAGATCCAAATGTGATTTCGAGCTAGTTGGAAATGCCAACGCTCATCGTACTAGCTGTTTTTTTGGGGTCTGCGATGCACTGGGGCGAACTTACAGGGGTGTAAAGGTGAGGTGCATTTGTAGCAAATGGGATGTTCGCATAAAGAGCGGAAAAGCAAAAATTATGAATTTTATTTTTGGCAGTATGTGGATCAATCTGTGGGGATTCTAAGAATCATGCGGTCCAGGTGAATTTGAGGGTTGCAAAATGGAAAAAACGATAGTAATTATCAGAAAAATATTAAAATTATTATTTGTGTGAAATTCGCTGTTTGGAGACTTTCTACTGGTCGATTGTATTTTTAAGAGAATTCGGGATGCGGTTGTAAGGGGGAGGGGTATTTCCATTATTTTCTCAATTTTTAAATAGGGAAAATTTGCAATTTTCTTTGATTCTGGTCTAAATCTAATATTCGCAAACTTGTCAGGTCATTTTGGTATTTTAATTAGCCACCTAGGCTTTAGGGCAGCGTGCCCGTATGCTAAATCCTTTTAGTTACTTATTTGGCTTCATCGCCTAATTCCATAATAATGATTTTGCACATATTTGGCCCCAAACGCAGTATTTCTCGTCAGTTGGAGCACCCCTTTGCTGGTACTTTGGCAGCCGGGTGTTATCACTCGCAAGAATTCCGAACCTTCTAGAAATCACGCCGTTGAGGCGACTGCGAGGCTTCGTGCTATCTTTGTTACCGGCACTTATTTGTTTCATTTTATCGCCTCACGATTGGCTGCCGAGATATAGTCACGTGGGGACGCGACCGATGTGTCATGTTGCAGCGCTTCCCTCTGGGCAGTTGATCGCGGCCCGTTGCAGAAAGCGTTCGTGTGGTGGTTGTGTGAGCTCCGAATTGTTTCGGCGTAGCGTGGGTGCATCTTGAGTCCAGTTTCTGCTCCCGTAAGTAAGGGGTCGTCCCCTTCATCTCGACATTCGAGGATCTGTCCCGCAGAACGAAAGTGGCCCATTTTTCGTCGTCAAGTTGTACGCGTCCTGACGCGACGCCCGTCGCCAGTATGGCGGATGCCCACTCATTACTATAACCGTCGAATATCGAATGTACCTGCCACCTAAGACTGGAGCCTGTCGCAACTCAACTGTACCAGGCTTCCCGACCGCCTACGTATTAAGGTATGTGTCTTTGAACTGATTACCGTTGTGAACGCGAGTGTTCCTGTCCCGCGGGGAGCATTAAGTCCCGCGTGCGAGTTGTTTTGGAAAGCCGAGAGCGAGCCCGTCACGTCTCTTGTGCCTACAGGCACTGTCGTCATATTTGCCGGCATTTCCAAATTACAGACTGTCTATTTTACAAGGGCTTGCATTACTGTATGTTGCATAAGGCTTCGCGCCCGCATGCTGTGCGTTCATTCCAAATTACAGACTGTCTATTTTACAAGGGCTTGCATTACTGTATGTTGCATAAGGCTTCGCGCCCGCATGCTGTGCGTTCATTCCAAATTACAGACTGTCTATGTTACAAGTGCTACTTTGTTCATTACTGTACGTTGCATAAGGCTTCGCGCCCACATGCTGCGCATTCATTTCGAATTTTAGGCTGTATCTTTACACGAGCTTGCGCCTAGTGCTACCTTGTTTATTCTGTACATCTGTCGCTAGGTTTAGAGCGTGCGCCAGCTGGTGTTTTCTTAGATATAATATACATATATATATATAGGGCGACGCACTCCGCTGCCCCATTGTAACCCGTGATCCAATATATGACTTGTTAATTGAGGGAACTATTGTTTTGTTTCGACTTGTGCATGTTCTGTTTCAGATAAGCGCCCCTTCAGTGTAATGATTATTGTGCGACGGGACGAGGGAGCCTTGAGCGTACAGGTGGGTGAGACAGCTGCGTAGTCGCGGTCGGATTGGCACCTAATTACAATCTTCGCATAAGGCAATCCCGAAATTGTTATTTGAACTTGCAACTCTTGAGTAATCCTATCGACGGAGTGTCTTGGATACTTCGCCCCCGTCTAACCGCCCAGGTCCGGTTAGTCGGGTTAAGACAGGCTTGGTGGCGCCCTCATAATTTTGACGTACCCTATATATATGCCTCAACACGCTTGCCCAGAACGTATCGTGTGACTCACGCCCGACTCTCTGAGCGTTCCAGCCGTGGCCTTTAGCCTGATTTTAGCAGATCTCAGGGCAAGTGTGCCAGTTTTCTAGGACTGATTCCGTGGTGCGATGCTCACCTTGGGTGGGTGTCGTAAAGTTCTTTTAATACCGTAACAGGCTAATTTTGGCGCCCAACATCTGGGGCCTTGTATGCTTGTTTTTGGCACAGTACTGTCGGTAACCATTGTTGATCGGTAGTAGGCTCGTTAAGCCATTCGTTGACCGCCTAGTTTTTGGGATTTGTTCTTTTTCGTTTGTATCTTTTCGCAAAGAATATGGACAGATAGTCCCGTTAAGCCATCGGTCGTGTGAAAGGTAGCAAACCACTTTTTTCCCGATTTCTCCGGTCTTGACCGCCTACGATTTGGTTCGGATATCTGACGTAATTGACTTATCAAACACGCGCTAACGTTTTCCTTTTATACGACGTATAATATAAGTCGTTCCTTTTCCGTTTGTAAACATGGTGCTAAAGCTACATATTGAACGTCTGCTTCGCGCGGAAGCTGAATACGAGTTGAGAATCAGAGGCCGTGATGCTTCCGGCGCGGTTACCTTGTTGCGCTCCCGGTTACGCGACGTATTGAGAGAGGAGGGACGCGCAGATATGAATACGCGACCGACGTACCCGTATACATTCGAGGAGGATCTCACGGCCGTGACAACATTGATTAGCGAATTAGAGGAAAAGATTCAGATATATTTAGCTAACCCGACTAAAGAAGTAGCGGCTACGATCGAAACGAAATTTTATCACGGAATGAACCGTTTGACGAATAGTTTAGCTACAACTGAGGAAGAGCGAGCGCTCAAACAAAAAGCATTCGCGGAATTGTCACTCATACGTTCAACCTACGAACTTAACCAAGTAAAGCTAGGGTGGTCTACGACTACGGCTGCGGAGGAAAGCGCCGTAACGCTGCCATCGACGTCCGGTGTCGCACCTATCATTACCGTCGCGACGACGACTACGACTACGACGGCGGCAACTATGTCGACTCCGAGTTTTCTTTCGCCGATGTCGCGTACGATCTCATTTAAGGCAACCCCTGTTTCGAAATGGAACATACAATTCTCAGGTGACCCGAAAGGTCTGTCGGTCAACGCTTTCATTGAGCGTGTTAACGAACTCAGAGTGGCCAGAAACCTTACCGAAGAAGAGTTGTTTAATGCAGGCCATCGATTTGTTTTCGGGCAACGCATTGCTATGGTATCGCGCGAATAGAGCGACCCCTAACACGTGGCAACAGTTAGTCGATTTATTGCGTCTAGAGTTTCAGCCTGCTAATTATGATGAACGGTTGTTGGACGAAATTAGACGTCGCACGCAAGGCCCTACGGAAAGTATGGGCATTTATATCGCTATCATGCGCACAATATTTTCGCGCCTGACTGAAGCGATTCCCGAGGAGAGACAGTTGCGTATTTTGTTGCATAATATTTCACCATTATACCAAACCCAGTTGGGATTGACAGAAGTCCGGTCGATCGACGAGCTAGCGCTATACGGACGGAAGATTGAAGAACGGCGCTATGCCATTGAAACTTACGTGCCACCTTCTAGAAAGAAGTCTGACTTAGAAACAGACTTGGCATATGTCGAGGTCGCGCCTGTCGCGGAAACGTGCCCAGTTGATGTTGTCGAAACGCGTGACGTTAATACTCCCGAGAGGAGGAACCGAGAATCGGCACCCAAGTCAAGCATGCGGTGTTGGAACTGTAACGAACCAGGCCATAGAGCCAGTAGGTGTCCGCGACCCCGCGGCAAGAAATTCTGTTACCGTTGCGGCAGACCTGAAGTGACCGTAAACACTTGTCCTCGTTGTCGAGCAAGAGATAGGGGACAGGGAAACGACCCCGCGAGACGCTGAACAGTCGAGCAGTGTCGTCGCGCGTGTTTAGCAATTCGACTAAATTTATGAAGGGACTTATTAAGGAGCGCGAGACCAAATTTAAGAAAAATAAAGTCATTCTCGATTACGTATTAGAAAGGTCATCTGATGACCGTCGACCGCATGTGACTGTTGAAATGATGGGTTTCGAGTTGTTAGCTTTGTTGGACTCAGGAGCAAATCGAACGATCTTAGGAGCCAAGGGTTGGGACGTGTTGCGTACTGTAGGCCTGCGCGTAAATAAGAAGCTGAGACCCGTTTGCTTAGTGGCGAATGGACAGACCGTAACCAGTCTAGGTACCCTGCACTTACCTATCCGTTTAAATAACAGAGTGGTAGCTATCGATGTTTTAATAGTTCCGGAGGTTCCGCACACCCTAATCCTAGGTATAGACTTTTGGAAGTCAGTGGGAATAGTCCCAGACGTGTTTCGAGGGGAGTGGGAATTCTCAAAACCCGACTTAGCGGCCATTGATACTCCTACCGGTAATTTGCAGTCTATGTTCGACCTGAACTCGGATCAACGAGCCCAATTAGACACTCTCGTGAACCGACATTTTACTATCGCTAAACCCGAACTCGGCTGCGCCAAGTACGTTCAACATAAAATCACTACTGAGGCGGCACCGATTAAACAAAGGTACTACGCAGTCTCTCCCGCAATGCAGGCGCATATCGATGCTGAGTTGGACAGTATGCTTAAATCAGGAGTTGTGGAACGTTCTCGTTCAGCCTGGTCGAGCCCGATTATACTAGTTAAAAAGAAAGATGGAACCTATCGTTTCTGCGTTGACTTTCGTAAATTAAATAGCGTCACCGAGAAGGACGCCTACCCGATACCTTACGTGTCTTCGATGCCCGGTTCATGACGTCGCTTGATATCAAATCCGCGTACTGGCAAATTGAAATGGAAGAGAAATCTAAGGAACTAACTGCCTTTACAGTACCCGGGCGCGGTTTGTTTCAATTTACTCGCATGCCCTTTGGGCTCCATAACGCGCCAGCGACTTGGCAACGTTTCGTCGACCATGTGTTGGGTCCCGAATTGGAACCTTACGTCTTTGTCTATTTAGATGACGTGATTATTTGTACCCCGACTTTCGAAAAACACGTCGTGATTCTAGACGAAGTATTGCAGCGACTAAACGACGCTGGTTTGACACTGGGACGTAATAAAGGTAATTTTTTCCAACCGGAATTACGATACCTGGGCTATGTCGTTAACGCCCAAGGACTTTTAGTCGACCCCGATAAAGTTTCGGCGATTCTTAACTTGCCGCGGCCTAGAAACGTTTCGTAAATACGGCGAGTAGTCGGCATGGCAACGTGGTACCGGCGTTTCATACCAAATTTCTCAGCCATTATTGCTCCGCTGACGTCGTTATTGAAAAAGTTTCAGAAGTTTGAGTGAACCGAGTCATGCGAAGTCGCATTTACAACCATCAAAAATTGCCTAGTTTCGGCACCCATTTTGTCGTGTCCCGATTTTTCTCTCCCGTTTATCGTACAGACGGACGCCTCTAATGTTGGTATCGGCGCCGTGCTGACTCAGACCGTTGATGGCCAAGAACAGGTCATCTGTTACATTAGTCGGACTCTTACGAAGCCCGAGCGTAATTTTTCGGTTACGGAACGCGAATGTTTGGCCGTCCTTTGGGCCATAGAGAAGTTACGTCCGTATGTAGAAGGCACTCACTTCACAGTCATTACTGACCATCATTCACTTATCTGGCTAAATAATCTTAAGGAACCCTCCGGGAGGCTCGCCCGCTGGGCTGTTCGTATCCAACAATACGACTTTACGATCAAACACCGGAAGGGAAAAGACCACGTTGTCCCGGATGCGCTGTCCCGTGCTATACCCGAAATAGATGTGGGCTCAGTCGTCGATTCTGGAGAACCCGAGGCCGGCGTTCAGACGCCGAGTGACAGCCAAACTGACCGGTGGTATAGGCGCATGTGTACGCGCGTCGTAGAAAAACCATTCAAGTATTCGGCGTGGAAACTATCGCGAGGGAAATTGTTTAAACATATTAACGTGAAATACCCCGAATTGGACGCAGGCACGGGTTGGAAAGAGGTGGTTCCTGAGCCTCAGCGTGCCGAGATTCTTCGCAAAAACCATGATGAACCTACCGCAGGCCATTTAGGCATTTATAAGACCTACGGCCGTATCGCTCAGCAGTATTACTAGCCTAAACTTAAGGCGGATGTGACCCGTTACGTTAACCGTTGCGCGACGTGCCTAGCGCAGAAACCCGAACAAAAACGCCCGGCCGGCTTGATGTGTCGTCACCCCATGGTGGATAAGCCGTGGCAAATGATATCTATCGACATTGTAGGGCCGTTGCCCCGTTCAAAGAAAGGCTACGTGTATATTCTGTCCGTGGCTGACTACTTTACTAAATTTACCCTTTTCTTCCCGTTGCGTACCGCCACCGCGACCGCGGTGACTCAGACAATTGAGAACGACGTTTTCTTGCTCTTTGGAGCACCTCAGTACGTCTTGGTTGACAACGGCGTACAGTTTCGCAGTAGAGAATTCCGACAACTTACCGATACGTATAAATCACGAATTATCTTTAACGCGCATTACCATGCGCAGGCCAACCCCGTAGAACGCGTTAATCGAGTATTAAAAACTATGCTAGCGTCGTACGTGAAAGACAACCACCGGGAGTGGGATAAATATTTGTCGAAAGTCGCTTGCGCGGTGCGTACCGCGGTACACGAAGTCACCGGCATGACCCCATATTTCGCCAATTTCGGCAGAGAGATACAGTTAGAGGGGACGCGCGCCAATAACCCCGAGGAGGTAGATGTTTCGGAACAAATACGAGTAGAGAGTCGCGAAGACTTGTTACGACGGACTCCCGCGTTAAGGTCGGTATATGAAGACATAGTCAAACGACTAGACGTGGCGTACAAAGCATCCAAGGCAACATACGATTTGCGAAGGCGCCCGGCTCAGTTTGCCGTTGGCGATACCGTCTGGCGACGAAATTACGTACTTTCCGATGCGGCGAAATATTTTAACGCCAAGTTGGCTCCGAAATTTGTAGGGCCGTTTTATATCAATCGGCAAGTTTCGCTTGCCACTTACGAGTTGTCCGACGAGACCGGTGCCCCGAAAGGCACGTGGCACGCGAAAGACCTAAAACCCAATCCCACGGACGTTTAGTCTACTAGCGCCCGTTTTCCTTACCCCCCCTTTTTTGTAGGCCTTGACGGCCATACCGCCGGCTTAGAGCCGTATCTTCAGTAGTACCTGCCTCTCCCCGAGCTTCCTTGTTGTGGGAACCCCACAATGCGCCGATCCCGTGACGCGCAACGTGCCCTCTTTATGTGGCTTGTGGTACAGGTTGCGAGGGACTTATCCCTTACCCCCCCCCCCCCCCGACAAATTCTCCCCATGTTCTTTTGGAACGGTTGGTCGGAAGTGTGCATGGGAGTAAGACGTTCTATTGACCCGATCTTGACGAGCGCTAACCGCGCGTTTTTTTTACGGTTTCAATTTGGAACCCCAACCCCTCCTTCTCTATGTTCTATCTTTACCTTTCTTTTCCCCTTATCACTACTATCTACCGTGTCCCGGCGGCAACTACCCAACCCCTTTGTTCTCTTTCTTTTTCCATCTTCCAAAACCGCACTGTTAGGCGACCGTCATGGACCCGGTGTTAAGGTCCAGTCGGCGTCTCGTGGCCGTCGCCGCAGTGCGTGCCACACCCGTTTCGGGTCTGGTCGGTTACTTTTTTTTTGGTAGTTTTGGTGGTCGATTATCGACGTGGTTTTGCTAACCGTTGTTGTGGCACTCCTATTTTGGGAGGGGCAGTCGAGCCGGATCGGCAAGACTGTCCTCAGTCTGTCTAGTCTTTGCCCGTTTGGTTCCCCGAGGGAGCCAGACACAAATCGTTTTGTGGACCCCTGGCGGAGCACCACTCCTTTGGGACAGCTAGTTTTTTTTGTCGCCCGTCTTCCGTGGTCCGGGGAGTGAGGGCTAGCCATCAGCGAACCGCCAGGTTCTACCCAATTTTCGTATTTCCACTGGCGTATCCAGTCTTTCCTCTTCCTCTTCTCTCTTCCCTCCTGTCGTACCCTATCTGGTGGCCAGTGTGCGTAATTCCTTTGGGGGTACAGCTATCGCATCAGCGTTTCCGGTCGTTTGAGTTCTCGGGGCGCCGCAGCCAAAATGCCCCGTTGATTTTAAGAGACTTCGGGGAACTCTCTTTCAAGTAAGGGGAGTGTCAGGTCATTTTTGGTATTTTAATTAGCCACCTAGGCTTTAGGGCAGCGTGCCCGTATGCTAAATCCTTTTAGTTACTTATTTGGCTTCATCGCCTAATTCCATAATAATGATTTTGCACATATTTGGCCCCAAACGCAGTATTTCTCGTCAGTTGGAGCACCCCTTTGCTGGTACTTTGGCAGCCGGGTGTTATCGCTCGCAAGAATTCCGAACCTTCTAGAAATCACGCCGTTGAGGCGACTGCGAGGCTTCGTGCTATCTTTGTTACCGGCACTTATTTGTTTCATCTTATCGCCTCACGATTGGCTGCCGAGATATAGTCACGTGGGGACGCGACCGATGTGTCATGTTGCAGCGCTTCCCTCTGGGCAGTTGATCGCGGCCCGTTGCAGAAAGCGTTCGTGTGGCGGTTGTGTGAGCTTCGAATTGTTTCGGCGTAGCGTGGGTGCATCTTGAGTCCAGTTTCTGCTCCCGTAAGTAAGGGGTCGTCCCC
Source organism: Agriotes lineatus (assembly GCA_940337035.1). Taxonomy (NCBI): domain Eukaryota; kingdom Metazoa; phylum Arthropoda; class Insecta; order Coleoptera; family Elateridae; genus Agriotes; species Agriotes lineatus. The sequence continues at coordinate 21,646 of CALNHX010010771.1, read as the reverse complement.
TTCATCTCGACATTCGAGGATCTGTCCCGCAGAACGAAAGTGGCCCATTTTTCGTCGTCAAGTTGTACGCGTCCTGACGCGTCGCCCGTCGCCAGTATGGCGGATCCCACTCATCACTATAACCGTCGAATATCGAATGTACCTGCCACCTAAGACTGCAGCCTGTCGCAACTCAACTGTACCAGGCTTCCCGACCGCCTACGTATTAAGGTATGTGTCTTTGAACTGATTACCGTTGTGAACGCGAGTGTTCCTGTCCCGCGGGGAGCATTAAGTCCCGCGTGCGAGTTGTTTTGGAAAGCCGAGAGCGAGCCCGTCACGTCTCTTGTGCCTACAGGCACTGTCGTCATATTTGCCGGCATTTCCAAATTACAGACTGTCTATTTCACAAGGGCTTGCATTACTGTATGTTGCATAAGGCTTCGCGCCCGCATGCTGTGCGTTCATTCCAAATTACAGACTGTCTATTTTACAAGGGCTTGCATTACTGTATGTTGCATAAGGCTTCGCGTCCGCATGCTGTGCGTTCATTCCAAATTACAGACTGTCTATGTTACAAGTGCTACTTTGTTCATTACTGTACGTTGCATAAGGCTTCGCGCCCACATGCTGCGCATTCATTTCGAATTTTAGGCTGTATCTTTGCACGAGCTTGCGCCTAGTGCTACCTTGTTTATTCTGTACATCTGTCGCTAGGTTTAGAGCGTGCGCCAGCTGGTGTTTTCTTAGATATAATACATATATATATAGGGCGACGCACTCCGCTGCTCCATTGTAACCCGTGATCCAATATATGACTTGTTAATTGAGGGAACTATTGTTTTGTTTCGACTTGTGCATGTTCTGTTTCAGATAAGCGCCCCTTCAGTGTAATGATTATTGTGCGACGGGACGAGGGAGCCTTGAGCGTACAGGTGGGTGAGACAGCTGCGTAGTCGCGGTCGGATTGGCACCTAATTACAATCTTCGCATAAGGCAATCCCGAAATTGTTATTTGAACTTGCAACTCTTGAGTAATCCTATCGACGGAGTGTCTTGGATACTTCGCCCCCGTCTAACCGCCCAGGTCCGGTTAGTCGGGTTAAGACAGGCTTGGTGGCGCCCTCATAATTTTGACGTACCCTATATATATGCCTCAACACGCTTGCCCAGAACGTATCGTGTGACTCACGCCCGACTTCCTGAGCGTTCCAGCCGTGGCCTTTAGCCTGTTTTTAGCAGATCTCAGGGCAAGTGTGCCAGTTTTCCAGGACTGATTCCGTGGTGCGATGCTCACCTTGGGTGGGTGTCGTAAAGTTCTTTTAATACCGTAACAAACTTTATTCTCAATTTCGCTGGTGTCCTACAAGGACCTCACGCAGCATTTTGCGGAATTTTTCAGGTGTGGTAGTTTAAGAATTAAAAGTAGTTAGAGGACATCAAACAGAACGACTTTGCATAATAAACTATACCTCAAACATTGCTAATAATTCCACAAAAAAAACTAACACGCTTACTTGCTTAAACTTATTCACGGTCATGCATAGTTCATAAGCCTCAAGATTAGCACACATTGCTATTTTCGAGGCATGTTGCGTTTTTTGTGACTACTAACTATAAGTTTTGGTTTCTGTACAACTTTATTAATAAGGGTTTGCAGGTCTGTTTCACTATGCGCAATTAGGACATTGTTATTTGCTTTTTACAATTTTTTTATTTTTTCTTCTTATTTAGTAATTCCCTCTTTAGCTTCGCAAAAGGCTTCGTTAAATATCACATTGAAAAATTTAGTAAGTCCAATTTTAAGCGCCACTATAGCCGTATTCTTTTTACTTCCTTTTATAATAAAGGAACTATTGGATTCACCCCAAAAATTATAAATTGAGTTTTCAACAGATCTTCACGTTTCAGAGTCCCCTGAACCCAAAAATCATATTTTTAGTTCCTTTTACTACTATAAATTAAGTATTGGATTCGCCCCAAAAATTCGAAATTGAGTTTTCAACAGATCTTCACGTTTTAGAGTCCCCTGATCCCAAAAAAAAAATTTTTTTTCATTGGTCTGTCTGTGTGTCTGTCTGTCCGTCTGTGTGTGTGTCTGTGAACAGTATATCTCAAAAACGAAAGGAGGTATGGCATTGAAACTTCATATATAAGTTTTGTGTACTATGTAGATGAGACAGCAAGCTTTTGAAGAAAATCGCATAACCGGAAGTAGGTGTTTACTCTTGTGATTTTTCAGTTTTTTTCGATTTTTTCAAAAACGGCTGTAACGATTTTTTTTAAATTTTACATTTTTCTTACTTTTTTAATGTGTATTGATGTGAGATAGGTGATTTTCCAGTTGAATACTTCTAAAGTGGTTTTCTTTAGTTTTTTTTCTAATTTTTTTATTAACTCCTATTTTAAATAAAACACCCGGTATATTATTACATTTTTTAATTCACCTTAAAATTCTAGAGAAAATTTTTCTCTTCAACTAACACTCGATTTTGTACCGTTTTTGTAGAATTTGTAATTTTTGAAAATTTTTAACAAATGGTTAAAAATTAAAAATGAAATTTTTGACTAATTATAAGATCACTGTAAAAGGAAGTTGTGTGAGTGTATCACACCAGATTTTTTTTCATTGGTCTGTCTGTCTGTGTGTCTGTCTGTCTGTCTGTGAACAGAATATCTCGAAAACGGAAAGAGGTATGGCGTTGAAACTTCATATATAAGTTTTGTGTACTATGTAGATGGGACAGCAAGGTTTTTAAGAAAATCGCATAACTGGTAGTAGGTGTTTACTCTTGTAATTTTTCAGTTTTTTTCGATTTTTTCAAAAACTGCTCTAACGATTTTTTTTAAACTTTACATTTTTATTGAATTTTTAATGTGTATTGGTTTGAGATAGGTTATTTTCCAGTTGAATACTTTTAAAATGGGTTTCTTTTGTTCTTTTTCTGTTTTTTTATTAACTCCTATTTTAAATAGAACACCCGGTATATTATTACATTTTTGAATTCAGCTTAAAATTCTAGAAAAAAATTGTCTCTTGAACTAACACTCTATTTTGTACCGTTTTTGTAAAATTTGTAAATTTGAAATCTTTTGACAAATGCTTAAAAATTTAAAATCAAATTTTTGGCTAATTATAAGATCACTGTAAAAGGAAGTTGTGTGCGTGTATCACACCAGATTTTTAATGATTGACAACAGATATTTTGCAATAAAGAATAAATTAAATAAAAGAACATATTTGTCACTTTCCTGATAATATCCCCACTGAGGTCTTTTTTTCTTGCATAAAATATATAAGATCTATATAGCCTTAATGATAGACAGCCTACATTAGGAGTGGCAACAAAGGAACAAGAAGATTCATTTAGTCTTACACAACACGATCAAAGTTAAGTTTGTTCTAATCTATATACAGGGTGAGTTTTTTTTTTCATTATCACTATAGGGATCTCGGAAACCGTGAAAGATAGAAGGTTGGTTAAATGGAGAAAGAATTGCAGTTTTATGAGTTTATTCGAGATGTGCTTTTGTTTCTTTGAAAAAATCCAAGGCCTACTAGATACAAGCAAAATATTAACATTACTTAATTTCTTAAAGTCGGTCTAGCGCCGTTATTATTTAAAATAGAAAAAAATAATAAGAATAAAAGTTTTAGCTATTTTTACAGTGTTTATCTTACACTTATTAGTTTTCTTCTAGCTTTCATAGTTTTTGAGTTATAACATTAAGTTACATTTTTTTAAATAACAATCATAGTTGGCTTAGACATTTCTAAAAAGAGCATATCTCGTTCGCTAAACGGAGAAAGAATTACAGTTTTATGAGCTTATTCAAAGTGTGCCTTTGTTTCTTTGAAAAAATCCAAGGCCTACTAGATATAAGCAAAATATTAAAATTACTTAATCTTTTAAAGCCTGTCTAGCTCCGTTATTATTGAAAATAGAAAAAAATAATAAGAATAAAAGTTTTAGCTATTTTTAGGCTGTTTATCTTGCTTTTATTAATTTCCTTCTAGCTTTCATAGTTTTTGTTTTCGTCATTTTCTTATTACGAAAATTATTATAAAAGAATTATTTGTCAAAATAGGTATAACAAACCTTATGTCATTTTAAGCGGAAAAGTGAGCTCTTTTTAGAAATGTCTAAGCCAACTATGATTGCTATTTAAAAAAATGTAACTTAATGTTATAACTCAAAACCTATGAAAACTAAAAGAGAACTAATAAGAGTAAGATAAACACCGTAAAAATAGCTAAAACTTTTATTCTTATTATTTTTTTTCTATTTTCAGTAATAACGGCGCTAGACTGACTTTAAGCAATTAAGTAATTTTAATATTTTGCTTGTGTCTAGTAGGCCTTGAATTTTTTCAAAGAAACAAAAGCACATCTCGAATAAGCTCATAAAACTGCAATTCTTTCTCCATTTAACCAACCTTCTATCTTTCACGGTTTCCGAGATCCCTATAGTAATAATGAAAAAAAAACTCACCCTGTATATAAAAATCAATCGGCGTGTGTTAGTAACGTAAAAACTCGAGAACGACTTGACCGATTTGGATGTTTTTTTGTTTTGTTCGTCTTACTCCCGAGGTGGCTTAGCAAAAAAGGAAATTCGGAAAAATCCAAAGTGAAAGCCGGAAAATTGGAAAATATCGAAAGTGTGTCTTTCTATTTGCAGTCATTACTTAGTGGTTTAAAGGGTTTTCCCCATCATGTCATAATGCGCATCAGGTAACCAAAGGCGGAAGAGATAAGACACTAATAGCAATTTATGATCAGGGGGTTATTCCAAATGCCTTACATAGGTCGTCGCAGTCAGTCAGTCAGTCAGGCATTCAAATGTGGTTTGTGTACAAGTGATTGTGAAAACAATTCCGTGTCGTTTTATAGTGTCCGTTACAATGCCAAAGGCACGACGAGCTAACATAGGTGGTCGCAGTCAGTTAGCTGCGCGGGTATATACTTTACGTGCGAACCGCAATGAGGTTTTTTAGGACGTAGATTGCGAACATGGCATTTTTTTAGTCCAAGACGATGGAGATGACATAAAATTAAAACCCTATAGTGGTGAAACGAGGTTTCAGAGACAAATTATTTTTGGGCAGAACAACGTTTGCCGGGCCAGCTAGTGTGTTATAAAAGCTTCCTTTTATTGAGGCATTGGGATCTAGTAAGAATATTATCCAATGGAAACCAAAGGCTAGTAAAATAGGTATCATAATCATACGATACACATAAAAGAACGAATGAGAAGATCGCTGAAGGTTTAGTTCTGCAACATAACAGTGAAGCTGTGTTCAGGCATGGCATTCAAATAAAAAAGGTGGAAATAGACATTAAATAGATATAAATATACGCATATTACTACTATACGTAACAGCGTTTTCAATTTTGCTGTAAAATATTTAGAAATTAGTGTAGTACCTTTTAATGTATAATACATTGTTTAAATAACTGTAGTTATTAGAGTCCTGTCACATAGATAAATACTAATGAACAGAGCCACCCAAAAAAATCATATCCTACATGTTCGGTGATGTATATACAGTTTCACTAGCATCAACTATTTGCAGATTCCAAGTTTCGCATATATACTGTATTAAAACAGTAATTAGAAAATAAAATCAGAAACAAGTCCCATTGCAACTTCGAAGTCACCAACTTGCATGAATTTCTCACGCTTTGTACTAAGATACCTGTAAATTTTATATAACTAACGCAAAGCATATACCTGTCAATAAAACAAGAGGTTAATTATTATAGACTGGTCTTCCAGAATTTGATAGAGCAAGTTCCCAGCATCATCGAGAAACTTATAATGAAAACCATCCACTTTTTCAGGCCTGCGTAACTTTAACAAAGGCGATTTCACCTCAGCTTGCTCCAAAACACGAGTTATGGTCTAATTGCTCGCGCTGAAACGATAAAGAAGAGAAGATTGCGTGTTCCAAAGTTATTTCTTGTAGAAAACGAAGTGGCTATTTGAGCAAATTCCGCACTTTCGATACCTATTAATTCCTAAGGGATTGTTTATAAAGTGGTCTCCCCAGGCACAATTGAGTCCGCTTCCTGGCAGAAGTTCAGAGCGGCAGATTGATGTATTTAGTATTTATGTAGACCTACCCTACAACCCCATCTTTTTCCAGAACTGCGGGGAGAGCTATTGGAGCCCGCGGACACAGTAGCGACCCCAATTTTCCGGCTCGTTGTGTAGCTAAGTGATGACGGGTTGGTATCGAACGGAACCACTTGACTCGCTTTACCAACGATAGAAAAGCGCCAGTGTATTTAAAGGCACGTCTACTTTAGGTTAATGCCACTCCGAACGCTGACCCGTGGCCTATTCGGCTAGAAACGCCGAGATATTTATAATAGACATGTTCATATTCCGACTACACAATCTAGTTACGCTGTCGTGTTGCCGACTTGAATATAAAATAGTTGTTCAAATACTTTTAGTTTATTCGAGTTATGTTCCGGGGAATGTCTTAGAGATATGTCGTACCAGACTGCACTACTTTATTAGCAGTTGCTTTCACAGGCGCAACTGCAGCATGGAAATCCTATCTACTACGTTAACTTTTGCCCTAACAAAAAGGCTTATCTTGCACACGGTGAGCGCTACTGCATTAGGGTACAATGAGTAATTGATGGGGAAAATTGAGCCGCTCACACAGGTGCTCTTCTTGCTAACCCCTAATCACGATGTGGTGGATAGAACTACAGCCAAGGATGTTTAACTTTGGGACAATCTAAGCTCTGCTGTGCATATGCAATAAATCGCACAGTCTATGGAGAAAAGCTAGGAGTCCATGGAAACTATTCCGTAATAAACCTAAAAGTTGAAATCATAAAAGGGGATATAAAAATTACTTCTAAATGGCACTTAAGAATGGCATACGTCGAAATTTAAAAAAAATGCAGCTAAAAATACTCCATATTTTCAACCTGAAAAAGGGTTACATTTAATAACACACACTTTCTATTAGTTTATGTCATGTCGGTCCTTTCCTGTTATGGAAGTTATGATGATAAAGATCTAGGATATATTTAAAAAAATATAACTGTAATTCAAAGAACTATTTATAGACATGTTAGGGCAAAGTCCACAGTCGGTACTGTCGAGGAAATGTCAGAATTGCACACCTAGCGGACTTTTCCCGTAACAACTACTAAGCTAAATTTGTAACGGCCTTAAAATGGTTTTCTTCCAATTTTCCAATATCTTTCCAATGCCTTTAGAAATAACATTTTGAGTTAATCCAAAGGTCCATTTCTTGCACTATAACAGTGCTGTACCATCTTAGAACCAGAAGGTAATAGACAAGAGTGGTATAGATGTGTTACCTTATTCTTCGACGACAACAGATCTGAAGTACAACACATTTTAGAGTAGAAATCGACGGGGCATATGTAAATAATACAAAATATGCAAATGATACAGTACTAACCGGCAAGTAGATAACCAGCAAGATCTATAGCGAAGCCTCGATGCTATCTAAGATGCAAATTTCAGCAAAGGGCTAACGCTCAACGTTGCGAAGTCAAAACCTATGATTATCTCCCGAAATTCTGCCAGAGTAGTTATCAAATAAACTACAATTTAATAGGGAGAGTACAAACCATTATCGAAATTCTGCCAGAGTAGTTATCAAATAAACTACAATTTAATAGGGAGAGTACAAACCATTATACATAACATAACATAATACTAAACTGATCCAACTTTTGTGTGATCGCCACATCAACTTCGGTGATCGATATCAAATGGTGAAATGTTTACGTCTTTTAGATTCCGTTGTGCGGAATAGAGTATCGTGGACCTTAAAAGCATCATCAACCAAACGACTTGAGGCCTTCAAGATGTTGACCGTCCGCAGAATGCTGCGCAAGTCATGGAAATATCGGCATTCGGGTGTTGTCCGTTGCAGCCGACGTGTCGCCTCCGAGGCTACAATCCCACAGCCTTAATAATGACAAGACGCACGCTTTGGTATATAAATTCGATGCATCAGAGTGAGCCAGTTTGATTGCACGGTGCGCGGAAAGTTTGTTAATTTGCGTACAAATTACAGCCCCTTATAGTGAAGTAGACCTTCGAGTACGGCTAAATTCTGGATCACTTCTGAGGCTCCTTAATAATTACAAATAACAAAGGATAAATCTCGTGACCAGTGCCGTTGATTAAATTACCCCTTTCAACCACATTCTGTAGATTTAGCAACTATTTATTTTCACACCGCACCCACTTTCCTGCTAAATTTTGATCTCAAACCTGTCAATATAGCATCGCTGTACTCGCCTCACAACATACCCACAACCAGGTTCATTCCCCACCCCCTAGTGATATTTGAACAACGCTGCAGGCAGCAAGGGTGATCTTTGCATGTAACCAGGAAAAGTGTCTCAAATTCTGAAAAAGTTAAATGTGGTTAACTTTAGGATTCGTGGCACCCGCGCCATGGCAATAACATCTTTCTAAATATCGTTCCAATTCCTTGTTCTATGAGCTGCTGCCGACAATTTTTCTTAGAGCAAGGCCGAATATCATCGCTGTTCGAGTAATCGTTCATCCGATTTGACATCCCCTTGAAGGGATTTTATGTATCCGAGCATCAGTAAAGCTTCATTCATTTAGCTTGTGTTAGTTTTATGTCGTAAATAATTTAACTCTAACACAATCCCAACGTATGACCCTCAAAATACGAATAGAGGGGATGAGGAAAATTGGACGAAAGTGTTTATTGTGAATGAGAAAGATCAGAGTTTCAACACGTATTAAAGATTGTACCACATTCTGCGGCAGAGCACGGTATTGACAACTGCTGGTTTATATAAGAAATATAATAGGGCTGTCCACGGACGATAAGTCTACGGCAACCGAAAAAAGAAGAAGTACCATCTCGGTATAGCTTGGCTAACGCTAGTGCTTAGTGTTCGAGAATTTATGGCTTGTGGCGATCTATTCCTCATCTTCGTGTGGTCTGTCGTTATTCAAACGTATTTCTAGGCCGTTTCTTTCTTCCTCTGTGTCATTTTGCAGGTAACCCCAATATTTACTATGTAAATTGCGAGGGACGAACTCCAAAGGGTTCGCACGTGAGTCGCCCGTCTGTACCAGCACGTTGACCGTAACACCTGGTGAACGCTTCCGCTCTATCTTCGTTGCGTCTCCATAAGATCTTTCAACGGATATGGTCCACGAAAGAGTTTATATCCTACCATTTATGTAAGTGAGGACATAGTGCCAGCCCTCTCGCACTTCCAATTGTGATTGAGTTAGACTATCTAATTAACCCCTAAAATAGTTTTGCATATATGAATTGGGGTCAATTATTTATTACCCGGAATGTTTAATTTATTCGAACCTATTTGTACCCTTAGTGGGATGAAATTTATTAAAACGTGGGGGTTCGAACTTATATATGGTTTATACTTTCTATTAACCCGTGTTTTTGTTTAAAGACGATAAGGTGGAATCAGGCAACTGGCGCCCTAACTCACGACCTTAATTCTACCTAATTTCTACTGATATGGGCATCACAGACGCTTGAGGCTAAGCAAATTGGACAGCTCTAAGCGAGCCCTTGGCTCAAATCCATGAGCCGGCGGAATTTCGCAGATAAATTGACGAAGCCCCCACCGGATGACTGTTTTATGGGAAACACTAACCTAACCCGAAGGTAACCTGATGTGAGAACCGCGAGCCGATCCCCCGTGCCAGAAACACCAAACGAGTAATAAATCTAAACAAATTTTGTAATTGTTGGACGCCGGTCACCAATGCCATAAGGTGAAACTTATTCCATTAAGTTTCTTTGTAGAAACAAGACAAAATTGTCAAGGAGTGTAGTTATGTTCAAAACTGTTTCCATAAAAAAGGATATTTTTTTTTATAAGTATTGTCAACTTACTTAATGTCAAAATGGTTAAGAAACTAAGTAATGTGAGTCTGGACATAAAGTTAATATAATTCGATTGATTAGGTTAAGTTATAATTCTAAACTCTCAAAAGCCATAGGTCCTGAGACAGATCATCGAAAGACAGTTGATATTGCAAACTAGTACGAGCAGTATGGATTATATGAAATCCTTTGAGCAAGTAATAAGGGGACTAGTAACATTTATACCGGCAACAGATCAAACTCCTTCGTACAATCCTGAAGATAATGAATGAAATACGATTCAAATATACTAAACCATGAGTGTCATCGTCTATGCCTCATAGAGCGTACAATGTTTTTACATGTGTGTGAAATAAAAATAATTTAATTTTGAAAAATAATACAGCTTGCTTTCAGGTTGAGGAAATGCTACTACAAAGGTAATGCTTTGTTTCTTCAGTAGACACCAGAAATTGGTTCCTCTTGTAGTAGAAACATATCACTGTATTACTACTAGCATTGATATCGAATTTTTTATTAATAAATACAATTTAATTAATGGCAGTACACGGTTCCGTATATAATGGCGCCTATAATAATAATTTAAGGCTCCATCTGGCGTCTTAATGTTGTGAAAATCCAGCCTAGTCTTAGCACCACCTTTACTAACACACCTAAATCAACAGCACCGAGGGGGTGGTGGTTAATGGTCGAGTAACATGGGGCGTTTATTTTCGACGGTTCGGCGTAATTAATGATTTAAGCTAGGAAAACGCATGCCGTGCCGACGGTATGAGCTACTAATACAGTACTTAAAATTTACAAAATTGTTCCAAACCTAAGCTACCCAGGGATAACGGCATGATCACCTCGTCCACGTTTCGCTCATATGTTAGATTATGTAACAAAGTGAAGTGCTACCCTTAATACTGTTGATTATCACCTGAGAGCCTAGACGAGGGTCTGTAATTAATGGATTGTAATATCGCGCAAAATCCATACAACACATGTTTGCTTCTTGTGCTATCCTGAGCCTGTCAGAGCCTGCTATAATTATATCCCTATGGCTGCAGTGTAGCGAAGCCGCTTTGTAGCAGGAATCGGCACCGAAATCGGCTCCTAGATACATCCTTATAATTACAGGTATTATTATGATTTTATAATGAGGCAGCGCGAAAGCCCCTCTGCGACAAAGCTGCACAAAAGTGGCAGCTTTCTGATCTCGAAACGGTCGCCCAGAAGGGAAACGCCATAAAATATCTTAAAGAGGTCTTAAAATTAGTAGCAGAGAATAAAGGCTGCATTATTAATTACAAAATGGAGCTATACGTAAAATTAACGAGTCACAAAAACGTCAGGAAGTGTTGATAACTCATAAATATTTACTAAGACGCTTTCTTTCCAGAAATTTCGTCTCATTAAATTTAATATTTAAAAATCTGGCATGTTTTCCCATAAATTTGGTTAGGAAAAGAGCTTTCCACTTAAGGAAATTTAAAAATGCAACCAGATATAATGCATTCCTCTGGTTTTTGCAAATCAGAAGGCCAGTTGAACCTGTCTTTTTCTATCATAAAGTGGAGCCCTCGATGCCGTCAGGCATACACTTACAACCCTGTATAGTATTAAACAACTCCTGAGAATCTCTCTATGTAGGTATTGCCAACGGTATGGACATACTTAGAATTATTGCAGACGTTAGCTTAACTGTGTGAAATGCCTGTAAAACCATCTCTTTCCTTACGGTCTCAAACTAGCAGCAGTAAAAATATAATGTCTAAATTGCGAAAAGTAACAACCGGGGCATTTTAAAAGGCGTGCATATTATATAAAAAATATTCAGTATATTGCATCAACATGTACAACCAATAATACTGCTTCATTAAGTAATACCACTTCAAATTCCATTGCACAGAACCAACCTTCCACGTCATCTTCCAATAGAGTATGGCAAGTAGCTTCATCAAACCCATCTTACCAACTCAAAGCCGCGAAAACAATATCATTAAGGTCCTTACTTCTATCACAGAACAAACTTAGAACCAGGTCAGATATCACAATGTATAACCGGCTTCTTCCACAATAGACAAACATAATCTACAGTGTTTTAGTGGTTTATTTTCTAAAGTGCATTTCTGACGGAATAAAATGCCACAGGCCACAATTTATTGGTTTTCAACATCATATCTAGCTTTCATCAGTAAAACACGTTTAATTACTCGTATTAATGAAAAAAAAATTCTGGTTTTCGTATTTACCGAAACTATCATATTACTCGAATTGGGTCGGGAGGCGATGTAATTATTATTAACAGCAACACTAACCACTACACTATGTCATTACCCACAACAATCAATTTAGGGTCCCTGGCTATAGTACTTCTAACCCGCAATTACCAAACAGTTGAACTGATTGCTGAATACAGGTGTGACGATAGCATCCCTACAAAATGTTAGGGAAATGTGTGAAGCACTTGTTTCAATTTACGCGATGCTATTCGATCCCAACAAGATGCGAAGCAAAGACACCCGGGCCCCACCATCTGGTAGCCGCAAAATGCAGCCGGTTGCATGAGGGTCCAGAAATTTGGAGAAAACAAGCTGAAACAAAATGCGTTCAGCACAATTCCTACTCCCAGCTCCACCAGTTCTCACGTTAGCCGTCATCTGGTAGAAACCCTTGAAGGGGTGGCGGGGCTCCAAAGCCAAGTTTTGATCGTAGCTTCTCTCTGAGAGGTCGAAATGCCTGAGAATCCCGACCTGACCTGAATCTTCCCCCCTTCCCTGGGTTAGTCAAACTGCTCACGGCAAACCCTAGACTAGAAATTCCCGTTGATAATTTTACTTGCAAGTCACAAAGCGCCTAAAATATCATCTTGAAAATTTGAAAGTGATCCTCTAATGATTAATAAATCAATCTGCTCTGAATGTTCATGTTGATATTCATAAGGATGTTACCATTGATACATTTGCTTGCAAGTCGCGGGGTGCCCGAAAATCATGCTTAACAAACTTGGAAACGACTTATTAATAATTAACATCTAATTTTTAAGTCTCAGAGCTCCTGGAAAATCATGTTGACAGGCTTAAAGGTCTTTCCCTGATTACTAGAGGTTTCCTAGCCCACTTTCTCCGTTCGTATCGATTTAGCTCGATAACAGCGCTAAATTGTCAAAGTCCCGCTAAGTAGGTACCCAGAGACTCGCCCGTCACCAGACGCGCTGCCCGAAATAATAATTCAGCTTCAGCTGTCAACATCACGTTCACCGCATACGCCGTGGCGCCCAGCGCTTACAAACATGAGCATAATGAAGCCCGAAACACCAAATTTCTCCGTCGTTATAACCGGCTGAAACTTGCAAAGTATCCTCCGAGAACACGCCCCAGAGGTTTGCGTGAATTTTACCTTGCAGAAGCTTTCTATCCGTGCCTCAATACCAAGCTACCACGCACAAAAACGGCTGTAGCCCCGTTTCGTAGGCACGAAAGAGTCGGCGGTAGGACACATGCAAGTCAGGTCATACTAGTGTATAAATTTTCACACTATCCTCCTGGCTCCTGTACCCCCAAAACACCCCCAATTCGAGCACATTAAGATACAAATTGAGCCGCCAGCCATTAACTCAAGCTGTCCACAGTCTGCCGCTCTTCATGCTCGAGTATGATCAGCGTACGCTTTGCGGTCACTCAAGATGCACATAGAGTTGTAGCCGTAGCCGACATTTTGAACTGCATCAACTTCCTGTTCCAGGATCAAGAAAACAGCATCTTTCCTTATTTATTTGCACCTAAATACGTTTAGTAAATTTTGTGTTTTAGAATTAAGAATAAATATTTTATCCAAATCTCTCGATTCTATGACTCTATGGGCTTTAGCTGTGAGCTACCTTGGGGTTTTAAAACCGAGCTAAAATGATAAACAGTCAGAGAGGGCATTACCACCTACCTCCAGATTAACGACTACTAGAGAATGACTTAAACAAATCATCTCTTTGTTCCTAACTTTCCCACTTCTTTATTGTGCAGTATGAGCAATAATGGTAGTTAGTCAATTACTTTCTTTTATTTCTCAACGCAACATTGCTTCTATTGAATTCACACATTATCCTAATGGCGATAAGCATCTTCCCCAAAAATTATTAACATAGGTCTTATACAAAGTGTTTGGCAGCGGAGAATGAACAGAGAAGTCAAAAAGCGATTAAATCAACTGGAGACTGCAGATCAACATGAAATTGAGTCGTTCACTCAGTTCAATAACGGCTCGTCTTTATGAAAGGCTACTAAAAATATTACAAGAGTATATTACCGACTGTTACCTAAACATAATAATACTACATCACTAACTCGGAAATGCGTTACTGATATTCTGATCATCAAGCCGAAATCTTTTCACCTCGCATTTATTCTAACAATGAGATATTTACGAATCAAACCGTTATTAACAATCATACTTCATTTGATGATAACGTCGTACCCAGAACCTCCAATCCATTATCAAACAATTTTCATATACAAAAGTTCCTGGTCCCGATTTGTCCATCCGTCATTTATATTGTATTACTCACTTACTACAGCTGTAATAGCGTACATAGATCTAACCTAAGGCTTTGATAGAGTTTGTCATCATCTACAAATTGATTACATACAAATTTCTAGATTGTTTAATCTACAAAGTCCACTCACTCATCATCACCAATTGTACTTTTTCAGTAAGGATAAACCAATCGAAACTCATTTGATTCCTCAAGAGTACCCCATGGATCTGCATTAGACCCTACGCCCTTCTACCTCTCTCTTTACGCTATTCCCACACCAAACATTTGTAACACCGTTCTATACGCGGATAATACTGCTATAATCACTTAACATCGCAATATAGAAGTAGCAGCGGAATTACAATGAGTTGTAACAGAACTAAGTACCTGATTTCGTCGTCTACTATGATAAATGTCTCTTCCTAGATTTAGGACTCTGTCTAGCCCGTCTAGCTACCCGATATCCAATTTAAAACACACGATCTTATCTTAAAGTTTATTGTTGTAAATTACTATATTTATGTCCTACCAGTACATTAATTGAAATTAATGACTCTATTTTAAGGTATCTTAGATACAAAATAACGCTCCAGGGCAATTATTTTCTTCATAAGAACACTAGGGTTATTATGAAAAATTAACAGTATTTGTTTCCATAGATACAACTTTATTATGCACCACTGTCACAATGAAAATTAATGACAGCTCAGCTAATATCACAAATCGAACTTAGATCAGCTAACTAGATTAATCTTAAATACCATAGCATAGTAATTATATGAATTGAATATGAATATGAATTAGGTAAGAAAATTGGTAGGACATAAAACCTTGAAGGCACCACGGGCATTATGAGCTAAGAGCCCGCGATTGTTGTACACACCTCGGGCCAAAGGCCCTCGGTTAGTACACTAACAATCTTGGGCTCTTATTTTACTCATAATGCCCTTAGTACCTTAATAACTATTAGGTATACTTGACAACTGGTCACATATGCATGTCTTGTCTGGGACACTGCCATTAGAAAAGTAATTAAGTAATAACGCGTTGCTATAGGTAAAGCTTTTCAGAATACTGAATAATTCGATAAAAAACTATATCTTGTTACAGAGATGCATCTACATAGCCTCAGCACCTACTACCATTAACTCCAAAATATAATCATTGTTATTAGAAATTCAATTGGAAGCTTCAATACTTTCTAGAACAATAAAACAAAATATATGCTAGAGCCAAACATACTGCAACTAAATAGTGTTTGTATGTACACTACTTACAATTGTCACCGATCATACAATTTGAAAGGTTTACCTTACAGGAGTTTTTGTGTAGGTCAAAAAGGTTATGTGAACGGCAAATATTGAAGAAGAATGTTGTAATGAATTGCCAATATTTCCGAAATATTTCCCTAAAGTGCGAGCTAAATATTAGCGAATATTTCAGCCAAGATTCCTATTGTTCAGGAATTTATATAAAATCCGTACACATACAAAAATGCAGAGGTCCTACTGCTACATAGCGTCGTTATATTGAAATTACCAAGACATAAATACGTTTAATGAGAACAGGAAGCAATTATTATATAACTAATTATTACACGATGAAGTTCTGAGGTGCTGAACAGTAAATTAAATGAATAAATTGCTTAGCTGGTACTTTAATTCAACTAAGAACGCTAAATAAAATTTTAAATAGAATAGATGTTAGAAATTCTAGTACCTAAAGGAGTCATTTGTTTTCGATCAATATACGAGGGAAAGTTAAAGAATCGGTTACAAGCCAAACTAGAACAGGTGTACTCACTTTTCCCTATACATATTGCAATATAGCTGCCATTTTGCAAAATTCCCTTTATTGACTAGTTACAGCTCAAAGCAATGAAAACCTTATTTTCAGAAAAATGGTTATGTTTACATTAACATGTCTTACTTATAAATTACCTTTTCTATTAACATTATTGATTGAAAATATACAGATATTTAGCTTTAATACCTTCAAAAATGTTTCTTATTAGCGTTTCAAATTATGACTAGTTAATTTCCTGTGACTTGACACTTATAGTTAAAAATTAACTAAGGTTCAAAATTCAAATTTAATACCTTGTACAAAATATTTCAAATTTAATACATTAGTTATTTGAACTAATTATTATTTACAAAAAGCTCATTCCAATTATACAAACCTAAAATTGTCACGATCTTGATTAACTTTCAATGCATAATATAGATAGAATATTTGTTTCTTATATTCTTCTTAAGCAGTTGTGTTAAGTCTAGATAGACAGTGCTTTCAACTTCTTTCAAAGCAAACTTTATAAAAACCACACATTGAAATCTCAATAAACCGCTCACTGACCTTTGCTATATTTTCAAAGGTACCTCACTTAAATCTTTTCCGTTGTGGAACACCCCACTGGTTGTCTCACTGATTCTTGCTGCTCCAGCAGCTCGTTGTAGAACTTAATTGGCACAAAAAGAATCACTCATTCACTGATTCTACGTTAAATGAATAATAAACTCTATTGCATATACAATACATCAATATAACTCAGGTTCACTTTCAAATTTACTTTTATCTTAAAATATTATAATTTGGTATTATTATATTAAATTATTGCACAGGGAAAGCTATTTTGCCGCTGTGTATAACATTAAAATTATTATTTAATCACAACTGATAATAATTCAACCTTCAATATGGTTTCAAAATTTGCAAGTCAATATTATTCACTCTTAGTCACATGTTACTATCACAGGCACTGATGAACCGTTCTGGCCACATTTTAGAAATTTCGAAAGAAGTCATTATAAAATAAGTGAAAGAGATTGGAACTGCTCTACTTATTGAGTTTTACTAGTTTTAAAAGCTATTTCATCTTCACATACAGAAAAGAGACCCCGGACGTAATGGTACTTAACAATATACTGATTGTGTTTCGGCGTCATGAAAGAAGAAACGGAAACGTTTCTTTATAAAAACAAAGAAAAAATATTAAATACTACAAGGAAACCATAGACAAAATTTAAATAATCAGAAAACCAACCGATATACAGGTATAGAGCAATTGTACAAAACTATAGTAAAAGCCTTATAAGAATCTGAGAAAAATGCAGTCCCAAGGTCAAGAAAAGAGAGAAAAAATTAAGTCAGAACACAAAAATCACTGAAAAATTTGGACAACACAACAAAAGAAAAATATCAAGAGCAACTGAAGAAAACAAAACCCTGAAAGTCCTCAGACCAAGCATATCAGTGGGGAAGAAAAACATATATAGTTAAAAGACAAACCAGCTAACACTACTAATAGTAGAGAAAATATCCTAGGAATACTAGAAAGCTGATATCGTGAACTGTACGAAAACAAGTACACGATAACAATCCGTCTCTACCAAAGGTTACAAATCAAGACTTGGAATAAATACCAGAGATAACACTAATTGAAGTGGAAAAAGCATTTCAAGAAATGAAAAATAGTAAATCTACGGGTGACGATGGTATGGTGGTAAAAGCTTTTAAATAGGCGGGGGAAACTTTCTACGAGCCCTAAACAAACTCTTAGCAAAGAGACAACGCTATCTTAGATGAATAACAATACAGAAGTGTTCTTACTACGTAAAGAGGGAGACGCTACCAACCTCAGAAGCTATCGCCCTATCAGCTTACTCTCGCATATTTCAAAGCTTCCTACAAAAATTTAAAAAAGGTTAGAAGCCAAGTTAGAATTTGTTTAGTTACGCAAACAGGCTGTATTTAGAACTGGCTATGGTACAAATGACCACCTATTCGCTTTCGACACAATAAACCAAACCAAAATGCTTGATGCTTTAACAGAATGTCAAGTAGACCTTTGCTGTATCAAAATAACCAAACAAGTGTATCAAAATGCTATAGCAACCGTTAGACTCGCAGAAACACAGAAAAATTTGATGTACAACGTGGAGGACACCAAACAGACACCCTGTTTAAAACCCTGCTAGAGCATACGTACTTCTATAAATATCTGGACTATAAGATTTGCATAGGAAGAGACAACCAATCCTATGAGCTTTCCCCTCAGATAAAGCTGACCTAGGTAACTTTTGGAAAATTGAATCATGTTTTGAAATCAGGTCTTCTTATGTCTCAAAGAAAAAAAACCTTTAACCAATGGATACTCCTACTTAACTTATGCTGGAAGATTAACCAGAAAGACTAGAAATAAAATCTGTGTTGCTTAGAAAGCAATAGAGATCGCGATGTTGGACATCTCTGTTAACGACAGAGTTCCGAATCGAGAGCTACGTCAACATAGGAGAGTAATAGATACGATTTAAAGCATAACAATTATCAAGTGGAACTGGACCGGACATCTCAATCAATTGTCAGATTACTAATTGACGCGACGTACACTACCAGCAAGGTGGTTGGATGATTTAAAACGCATCGTACAAAATTGGGTACAGGTAGCTAAAGATAGGGGGAGACCTATGTCCAGCAGAGGACAGGAATGGGTTGAACGATGACGAAGATGAATACTAGTGTCTAAGATGATCTGCTTGATGTCGAAGCTGTTACGTGGCTCCCATTTTTGCTATGCCATTGGACTCTGCCGCTTGAAATATGTACCTACATTTCTATATTTTTTAACAAACCCCTGAAACAAAACAATTGTGTATATTTGTTTGTATGTTGTAATAGAGTTTGGTAACCTAAAAGCTTTGTCCTTCGCTGAGAAACAATATTTTTTTAATATTAGATTTACCTTTAACTCAAGGTTTTTTAGACAACTTCTAGACTCGTATAGTATTTTATGCAAGTTTTATATAAAAAATAGTTAATTCTTAAATTGCTCGCTTTTGTTCTTTTTTCAACACTTATAAACCATAGAACCGCGAGGCAAAATCACATTCAAAAGGTCAAAAGTAAAATGCAAACCATAACGCGGTGCGCACCCTCTTCGATTTTAGAAATGAATATTAGACAAATAAAACCCTTAATTCGTTCTGACACAACACCCACGATCTTTCGTACACATCCGTGCTAAATTCCTTTGATATATGGATCTGCCTAAGGCAGCAATTCTAGACTAGTTAAGTTTTCGAACTCATTGTGACAGGATCACTACCAAACTTCTTGGTGATTTTAAATAAAATAGGAATAGCTGCGTTTCACACAGGTTGAAGCAATTTAAAGTAAATAAAAATGAGGGTAGAAGCACTGGAATAGTTATATTTGTATATAATAGCTTATTAATTCTTGTTATTTTGCAAAAACTTGACATATATATATAAAACAAATAATTTGAAAGTAAATACAAAATACAAATTTTACGAGTGAGTTATTTAATCTGGTAAAAGTTTTACAAGTTAGTATTTGTATTACTGGTAACTAAGATAACCAAATATCATTTAGTCTATTTTTGACTAGTCAAACAGTAAAAATACCCAACTCAATTACACAGTGACTTACGTTTACATTCATATTGCCATAATTAAAGATTGGATATTTAAAAGCCGGTTGTTCTATTTTTTTAGCCTATTGTTACGAGTTTTTCACAAAGGATTCGCAATAATTCAGAGAAACATACATCAACACTTACGACAAAATGGTTTTAGTATGTCACATTGCCGAACAAGGTTTGGATAATAAATTGTATGGATATATTTGACTCTCTTCTTTTATTTCTTATTAATTATTTGTAGTCTTTAAAAGATTAGGTCTCGATATTCTACTTTAGCAAAAACAGTTTTTCTTACTTAAGCGTTAATTAGTGATTTCCTTGTTACTATCTTAGTAGCATGTTTTAATTACTTTAATTGGTAGATATATTATGTGTGTATGTAGTGTCGGTAACCTCATTTTACCTTACGGTGTAGAGGCTGGTGCTCTATACGCTTGCGCCTGGCGGTATAATGCTTAACTTTCCCCGGATTCGGATTAAGTAGTTGGAGCTCCCCTTTTTGTGCTTGGACAGTAACCATTGCGTCAGGTGTGTATCTCGGTGATGTGTTGACCTTGTTACTCTATCTCTTAGGTCTGTGGTTCTGAGTAGAGCACAGTCAATTTGTTGCCAATCTGTGAATGGCCGCACCGATCACGATTCCAATCGTCAACGCTGCGGAAAAATTCCGGCCCCCGCGAGATTTGAAGCAAGGACTTGCTTAACGCAAGCTCAGTGCTTTCCCAACTGAGCTATCCGGTTTCTAAGATATATTATGTTTCATTCCATTTCTTCAGTCCCCCCACAACAAATACTAAATACTACTAAACAACTATGTTACTATACTATCCAGATATGTAATGCATCTCCGTGATTTCTACACGTTTTTTAAAATTAATAGTGTGTTCGGAAGGTGAACGTATAATCATTCTAATTTTCTAATTATTTTGGAGATTAAAAATAATTTCAATAAAAGCACTTCATTAGTTTACAGTGCAAATTGAAACCATCATTGATAATTTTCATTCCAATTTATTTGGTTGCTACATCAGTTTCTTAACTGGCACTACGAAACCTAAATGCCCTTTGCATTTATAAAACACTCATTTTTTATATGATATTAGAATATATTAATAAAGTTACATTAGAACTTGCAGCAACATACGTTCACAATTATTTTAAAACAAAAAGAAAATATAACAATAATGCAATGACGAGTCATATTTTTGCCATTAGCCTACTAATAATTATTTTTTAATTGATACCTATAACACTGATTTCTAATAAATCTTTGCTGCACCAGTCTGATTAAATCACAACTTCATAGTATTTGGAAGCAAAACCACACGTTGGCCGCCCAATATCTGAGGTATAGAACAGTTATCGCTGTCTTTACGTGGTCTGGCATTTTGCTGAATTTATTTTTATGCTCCTTTTAAGTAACCCCCAAGTTTCTTAAAAATCTTCAAAATCTGAAGAAGCATGTTAGTGTGCCCTGTATGTTGTATAGCAGCCTGAGAAATACCCTACCACCCAGTAGCACCGATTCATTTCAGCCGATTATGCTATATTTTCTACTTGTCAAGATTAGTAGATGGGTGCGCTATTTGTCGATTGAGCGAAGAGTTATTTGTCGATTTAGCGAAGAGCTTTTCATATGCAATAAGCAGTACCATATCTATAGCTGTATCTGTACGACTAAACTCATGAATCACTTTGCTCAGTAGCTTTTCTAAAGCTAGGTGATGCTTTTGCAATTAGGGTTGTTTACATCTCACTAAGTCGGTTTCGAGCGCTCTTATTTAGTCATATCTTTTTATGTT